>JANVCJ010007015.1:0-14464 GCA_026413505.1 Epizoanthus ramosus | reverse complement strand
GCTAGGTAATACGATATCCTCTGGCATTGGCGCTCCGAAAAAATGAGGCTAGCTATTGACAGATCTTGAGTTACAAAAGGATATACAAAGCCTTGATAGAGCTTCATTCTCAATTTAGCCCTGTCTGAGATGGCCTCTCTCTACACCTTTCTGATAAACTTCACTGAAAAGCTGCAGAACCGAGCAGCCAGAGTTATAGCTACATCAAGCTACGATTAAAGCTCAGAATGTGATCTTGATATGATTGGTTGGTAGAATCTATCTATTATATTTACCAAACAGAAGGCACTGACTATGTACATGGTCTTAACTAACTTCAGGGTACGTCCAAGCCAAATGTTTGACTCATATCATGAAACCCTGCATATTCATTAGGGGACTCAGAAATAGGCTATGTACGAACTATATGAAGCGTTCATTTAGTTATAGTCAATAGTGGTGCAGCCACTTGACACAATCTGCCATCTAATCTACGCATGGCTAACTCTCTCTATACGGCTTTGAAAGAGGTATAGAAAAGCACTGTTTGAAATCGGTTTCCCACGGCGACACGGGTGCAGTTTGAATAGGGTTAATAGTGATCGTTGCACACTTGACTGTATTATTTAAAAACATTTACCGCAACTTTCCACACAAAGTCTTTGACATTTTTGGAAACAAGTGGCCTACAGTGAATTAACGCAAAGTATTATATTACAATTTGAACGAAGCCTGGTATGCCTGTGGTCTTTCAAAATACCACCCCCAGCAATATTCATGCATATTAATATTGTTTTTGTAATTGCCGAAGAATCTTGATAAATCACCATATCAATAGCTACATCTTCGGTCACACACGAAGCGAAAGCAGCAAATACAAATTGCTGCCGCTGTCTGACTTGTTTTCCGTGTTGCTCTCTTGCTGGATCGACGCATTTTCACTCGTTACGGCTTCAAAGAAAGACACTAACAAACCTGTCTAAACCTTGAAATCAAAATGTGGCGGGAAGAATTCAAACTCGTCAAATTCAGACTTATTCATGACAACGGAGGTGACTTCGCTGAATCGCAGGTAAGTGAAATTAGCAAGTCTCTTATGAGTTAGTTATGTCCGCTGCTGCTTCTGGTCCGGGTTCAGTTGTAGCGTAAGTAGTCTAGAAATTCGCTTTTAATTGGTACTGGAGACTGCATGTGTGTATAGTTTGAGAAAACACCATTAGGCATTACACGTACTCTTGCATGTCTTACAAGACTATTGAGTTCAGTCATTCTGTTTGTCAGTCACTACTGGTGTACTAGTGTAGTTTTGATGTTATGTGGAGTACGTTAACAGACTACAAACCGCATGTTACAGCTATTAAATCTCTTTGCAATTAGTAAACCGAGAAAGACAGCGAGATTCAAAATATTACAAAATTATAATATGGAACTGTAACTTCAGTGTAAGCAGCCGTGGTCTGTTTTTGGCTACTCGATAACTCAGTGGAATTAGCATTTTGCACAAAATGCAAACGAGTACTTGCTATGATCCAGGTAATTCACAAATGTTGTCGTAACTTTAAATCTTCTTAACTTTAAATGTTCTGAATGTATTTCTAAATCACTGAAGTATCTTGTCGTAAAGCCTTTGGCCTTGGCCTCCTCATTGTCGACCCGTATTTTTAGCTATTTTTGTGAGTTCTGGTCATTTCTGTTTCCTGTTTCAAAGGCTGCAGTGTAGCCTGTAGGCCGCATGTTTTAAATCAAGAGAGTTTTGAATTAAATATAGAGTGTCAGTTTATCGTCACTTGCTGGTGACCAGTTTGATTGAAAATGAATAAATAACCTAGAGTACCAAAGTGCGCCATTTGTATGCACAACCCGTCTTCGGTTCTCACTGAAAGGACCGTCTCGGCTATATTTTTCAGCAGTTTGGCTTAGATATCAGCTTGAAATTTACTCACATAGAGGTGTAATATTCAACAAGTCGACCAATTCAATAAACAAATGAATGTTTTCAAGTCATCGAGAACACTTTTGTACAAGTTCAAGAGCTAGTGGAGCTGAGCCTTATCTTTTTTTAAAGATAACATTTTCACTTATCGTTTTGTCACTCATCGCTCATCATATTATTATTTAGGTTTTCATTTTAATATTCCTCATTGACAACTATAAAATTTAATATTGCATTTTGAATTTGACCTGTCGATTGGTGAGTTAAATATTGACAACGGAGAGCTCAAAATTTAATCACTCACGCTAGCAGGCGCAGGCTAGGCAGGTTCATAAAGTCTGTGTACCATCCGAACAAAACTATGTTAAAACAAGCACAATAATGCATTTATTTCAAAGATAACATATCCGACTTTGCTTTATTAAAGACTGTAACACCAAACCTACTATTTATGAATTGTTTTGTTAGTCGATTGCCGAGGGCTCTAATTCAGTAATTGGTATTTACTTTCAGCCAATGAGAGCTTGATTATGTATGAATTTGTCAAAACATTTGGGTGATATTTTGTGCAAACAAATTAAACTCTTGTTTACAAATGTGCCTCAAGGACGCCACAATATGTCTCCATTTGCATTTCACCACAGGTAGCCCAAGCTAAGAGCATGATTTAATACATGGGAGTCCGTAATTTTAAACAAATGTATGGAAAACAGTTAAACACGGTTACCTTGTCTGTCCTGTGTGGTAGTGTTTACTTGTATCTCTCAAGCGTTTCAGAGCCTTTTGGCCGCGGTTTGAATTAATGTTTTTCCCAGCAACCTTAAAGTGCGTGACTATACTTTATCTGTTTCTTAGACAAAAGGGACTGTCATGATTCAGCAGACAATTGGAAAACAAAAGTTGTGCATTTGCCACCGCTTATGAGATCTTCTATATTCAACAGTCAAATCATGTCCGCGACAACCAGCGTAATGATACTGCTGCTGCTACTGCTGACGCTGCTGATGTTTATGTATAGAAAGTGGCTACAAGTGACATGATAGTGAACGATTAGAAACTATATAATAAAAGACTTCGGGGTTTGGGTAGTCTTCAAACATGGTCATTTGTGCAAGAATGAGTCAGCTCGCAGGCAAGGGTTTGGGTTATTGTTAGTCTGGCCGAGCCGTCCCTTTGGCCGTATGGCATAATACAGGTTGGAGAGTGGAGCGAGAGCGTAAGGTTCGGCGCATTTCAAGTTCGACATATCACATGTCCCGGCCGCATTGGGCATTTGCAAGTAGATAGGTATTTTAATAACGTTAATAAATAACATCAAAAACAACAAGGGACAACAGGTCCTAAATGATCGTTTGTAGCAGACTTCAATGTTAATAAGAACGTTTGAAAGCAGAGGACCACTCAACGTAAATCAGTAAACTGCTGTCCAGCTCGATGTCGGATCTCTTACTTTAGAGATTCATGTGATAGTTTATTCACATTTCTATTGCAGTGGCTCCCCACTTTCGGTTGCTTGATCTACTTTATTTCTGTAGTGATTTTTCCTCAAAAAGCCCAAAAGCGCTTTACAATATTTAAGAATTTACGTGCTTGACACTTGAATAAATCTGTCTATATTACAATATAATATCATAGGTATTTGTAGGAATGTCAAATAACACCAAAAACAAAAATTAAGGAACAGCAGGTGTCCTAAAGGACCGTTAACATTATATTTGACTCTAACGATCAATATTTCCACACATTTCTGTTGCAGTGGTTGCCGACGTTCGGTTGTTTGATCTACCGTTTCATCCTGTCAGCTTATTGCTTGGGCTGGATAATCTACAGCGGTTCTGGTATTCCGTACTCACTTGATGGCAAGTGGTTCCTTTACCTAACCAACTGGCAGTACGCATGCGTGACGGGGTACTTCATTG
Source organism: Epizoanthus ramosus (assembly GCA_026413505.1). Taxonomy (NCBI): domain Eukaryota; kingdom Metazoa; phylum Cnidaria; class Anthozoa; order Zoantharia; family Epizoanthidae; genus Epizoanthus; species Epizoanthus ramosus. The sequence goes on along the minus strand of JANVCJ010007015.1, from coordinate 10,633 downwards.
CCGCTACAATTGTGAGCCTGCTGTACTTCTGGGAGGAACGCAAACAAGGCGAGTATGACATGCGCACTGAAGAGATACAAGTCAGGTCACATTCCAAACGCACTAGTAGCGCCATACTGATGGACAAGGAGAGAGATCGCGTGAATCCGCTGGACCTCAAGGAAACCATACCGATGTCCTGGTACCACGAGGCATTATGGGTAATCTACAACATAGCAGCCAACAATAGCCTGGTCGTGACTGTAGCCTATTGGTCCGCCATTTATAGTGGCCAAGGGTTACCCGACGGCCTAGATATCAGCACACATTTACTCAATTCGATATTTATGCTGATAGAAACATTTGTCTCTACAGTTCCTGTGCGTTTGTTTCATTTCTTTTATGGCTTTTTATTTTTTGTGATGTATGTCATTGTGACGGTAATCTACTGGGGCGTAAATCCAGACGACGCCCTTTATCCAATACTCGACTACAGCAACCACCCCGGCCTCGCAGCAGGCCTTGCTATACTGTATACTGTTGTCGCTCAACCATTGGCGCAGCTTTTACTGTTTGGGGTCTTCAAGCTGCGAGGTTATATCAAGGCGCGATTCTTCACCAGAGAAAAGGAGAATGTTCGAGCTATAGCTGGCTCTCAGCATATAACATTTGGCTAGGATTAAGCAACACGACACAAAATACCTGGCTATGGTTAATCCGTTTCACTATACGCAGTACTAGGATAGGCCGGTCTTCTTTTACTTCAGTTTCAAACTGAAGGAGGGAGGGGGGAGGAGGTCCTTCCCTACTCCTCCAGAACGGTTTTAAGATTAAATGGAATTAATCAAACTTAGAAAGAGTGTTAGACACGATAGCTTAATTTTGGTGTTAAAACTCACTAATTCGCCAATGACGCCACAGAACGTAGTTATTATACATTTTTTGGTATTGTCGTATCTACCTACAAGACGAAAGTTTCCTCTGCAGTTTATGTGACTAGTTAAATGCGAGACGGATAAAACCTTTCACTCACTGATTTGTGCCCCTTGGAGGACGCCATCTGGATAACACAAAGTTCTGAGCGGTTACAAAGTTTGCCATGAGCGGTTACAAAGGCTATAAAAGTCGTGTTTTCTTCCTCTGAATTGTATGTCTCGTATTAACTTAGACGACATTTTCATCACAGACAGAATTTTTGTCTGATTTGTGCGTCTGTTAAACAAAAGATGCAACTCTTGTTTTCTTCGACTCTTTTGTTCGTCTCGTATTTACCTAGACAATATTATTTATCACAGACGAAAGTTTCGTTACCCTGGGTGCCAGATGTTTAAAAACTCGCTCAGTGCGAATCGGAGCTGGAAACGGGCCACGAGGTTTGATCTGAGAGCGAGTCTAGCCTCTGGTACCCTGGGTAAATTTTCGTCTGATTTGTGCGTCTGATAGACAGAACAACCCTTTTTTTCTTCGTCTGTTTTGTGCGTCTCGTATGTACCTAGGACTTCACTGACTTAATAAGAACATTCAGGCTGAAATCGCCTAAAAGATAAGAACAAAAATAAGAACAAACTGATCATGAGGCTGAAATAAAATTTCCGATAGTGTACCTAGTAATGGTAATAGGACCATCTGTAATCATACGAGGGATACCATAATTGGACGAGAAGACATTGAGTTCAAGTTTCTGTCATGGATAGAATTGCTACTGTATCACCACGGGCTTCGGGAAATTTGGTTACGAGTTAGCGTATTATTATAATATATAGAACAGACGGCAATATCACAATAGAATAATCCAATACAAACCTTTGCTGTTTATTGCAAATGCGCATTGTTCGAGAAGTCCAATTTTTCTTAAAAACTACATCAATTCAACAATACCTCTTCTGGGTCATTCTGACATTTATTGCTATGGGAAATCCTCCATTTTCTTTATTGAAATGAACTGGAACGCACTCCAGTGCCCCCATATCTATCTGCGGCACTCCCGAATTTACCATTACGTCATCTCAAAGAAAAAATAACGACCAAAATTTTGTGTTTGGGATGACGTTATTGCAGATTTTGGCCGCGTGAGATCGGGACAGTGTAGTCTCGATAGCCTCGTTTTGAAAAAGTAAAAACGGCGGCAGGCGAACAGGTCAACGATCCAGATGATAATAGTGATTATATACGAGGAAAATACGACTACTCAAACACAACACAATAAGCAGCAAAGGTTTGGATAATTTTATTATGTCATTGAGTGCTCTTTATATTATAATAATACTCGGAACCAAGTCGTCCCAAAGCCCGTGGTATCACCAAACGCTCTCCATTTTATCTTGGTCACAGTTTCTGAGAGCTAAGTTGTTGTTGTCATAGTTATTATTATCTGTCTTGTGATTGGACAGTCAGCCAATAACTCAGGCTGTGATTGGTTCATTCAAGTGTCCGATAACAGGTGTCCGATAACTTGTTATTGGATAGTGTCCAATTAATGAATAATAGAGTGGTTAAGGAACGAATCAGATTTGAGGAAATTGTAATATCTATAATAAATTAGTTAATACTCCCGCCTTTGATGTATTCTGAATACAACGTACATGATACTAATTGAGGCTGCTGCAGCAAATCAGACCAAAAATTATCAATCCCGGATTTCAATTCAACACATTTTATAATTTATTGAATTGTTTTGCAGTCCATTCGATTCAAAATCTTACATTCTTACACCAGGAGTTACTCAAATATTTGACCTTTAAAATCTCAAACAAATTGCTGTAGAATTATAACACTACAGTAGCTACAGAGTACAGTACAGTCTACCCCATTTGCCATAACTCAACATGCCTACTCAAAATTGCGGAGATCATTGTTACCACTCATTTGTCAATGATTGCTATTATTAATATTCGTGGTACAGTCAATCCAATAGAACGTTGTCCATAAGAAATATTAAAAAAAATAAATCACACGTGACCACATATGGAATAGTTTATAATCTCATTACGGCTACTGTAGGTATGAATTACTTTAAAAAATTAGATTGCTTGCTTTAGAAGACAATGGAAAATTTGTAGTGTGCAATTGTAATATATTCCATATACCTGATCATGTGCGATTTATATTTTTCATGGAAAATATTTCCTGGATTGACTGTATTCAATTATGTATTCGGTATAAAGTTAGAAATTCGTATTCTCAATCTTCAGTGTAATAAGGCCGGGAGTTGTCAGTGAAACCCGAACAATTGCAATGGTTTTTAGCCCGTTTTGGATTTGTATTCGATTTTATGAAAAAATCAAATTACTCAGTAATATTACAATATATACTTTTTGTTCATTTTGCCTTATGTTTTTGTTTAGATGGTCGTGGCCACAGAACTTGCAGGAATTAAAACCTATATCCTCCTGATTGCCGAACCCAATGCAATGTAAAGTGCAAGTGCTTCATCAACTGACTTAGGAGCAGTTGTGCAAAGACCCTCGTCCTCCATTATAAGATTTGCCAGTTCTGAAAACTTGTTAGCATGAACAAAACGCTAGGATTTTCTGACTCTCGATCTCCTGCAGGATGTCAACAGTTTTGCTGTAGCTATTTTGGCAAAAAGTAGAGCACTTCTGGGAGACGGGATGGCGTTTTTTGGTTAATAGTAGGTCAAATTCTGTGCATATTACAGTGTAAAGTCCCACGGTCTAGTTCACCTTGGATCAAAGGCATACAACAAAACTTCAAACATTCCACCTCGACGGCATTACTGTCGCACTAAAGTCCCTGGTCTCTCAGGTCTTTGAAATAGTTAATCCACCAGTCCGTTTCAGTTCTTCGTAGATAACTCCATCACGCTTCCATTCGTTGATTAGATACAGCACGTCAGATATTCTCTGAGCCAATCGATTACATTCGTAAATGACATCCTGTAAAACTTAGCATAGTCAGTTCTTTATCGCACTGGTATTCTGCTGTAGTTTTGATAACAAGTTGGGATATACCCTGGTCAGCCCTTTTAGTGGATGTTTGAAACTGTAGTTCGGAAAGCCACCAGTAAAAACCAACAGAAGCTGAAGGATAAGGTCATGGGATTTCTACACTGAAATCGAAGAACATACAGAACTCAGTGTTTCTTCTTACTTACAAGTTGAGTTATTTCGCCGACCTGTATAGGTCGTACGGTAAAAGATCCTAATTCCTCTTGGTACCTCACTATAAAGCTAAGCCAACAATAAGAACAAATAAAGCTCTACCAAAAACCATGAATGTGGTCGAGGGAGACTGGTGCGAACTTCATGGCGAACGGACGCCTGTAATCTGGTCCGCGTCTCGGGGCTCTTATCTGTATGTGAATGCAGCTTTTCTGCTGCAAAAGTAATGATGAAAAGAGAAGAACAACTCATCAGTTCTAGTAGTACTGAAAATGGCATCCAACAATGAAAAAAAATATGTCATGAAGCAACTGAAATCGCACATTGACAGTCGTTTCTCAGAATTATTCGGTGAACTAAAGCATTCAAATCGCCAGTACAATCAGAAATGAAGGAGTTGAAAAATGAGATTCTACAGCAGGGGACAAGCTTAAATTTTCCATGGTCAAGATGTGAAGCAGCCGAATCAAAAATTTCCTCGCTTGAGGAAAATGTGAAGGAAAAATACACTGAGATTTCAGATCTTAAGAGCAAACTGAACACCTGGGACTCCAGGATTGAGCAGCTCGAGACAGGATTGGATGACCTCGAACAGTATGATCATAAACACAATCTGGAATTTCATGGCATACCCAAAAAGCCAGAAGGAGACGTCAAGCAGATAATAGTCGATCAGGCAACAGCACTAGACTTTGAAGCGTATCATTATGACATAGATATAGCACACAGGATGAACACCAAAAAGGAAACCGACCAATTATCTGTAGATTCTACTCACGATTTTACGCAGAATCTCTACTGGTCTCGCCACAAACTGAAGGATATTGACACAACCCAATTTCAAGGTGCTGATAGTATCTTCATCAACGAGAACCTTACTCAACAAAGAAAAAGGCTCTTCGCCGAGGTTCAGAAAAGAAGAAAGCAACACGGCTGGTACAGTGCCTATACTACAGATGGAAAAATAATCGTTTGTTTGAATAGAATGGGCAAGACGGGCAGAATTACTTGAGATGAAGAGCTACAAAAGTTATATCAGCCATCAAGTGTTCCAAACCTTCATGTGTCAAGACACAAAAAAAGACCCTCGCCTTCATTAAATGCCAAGCTAAAGTATGTAAAGCTGTATATCCCTTTATATTTAGCAAGAATGCACAACTCCCTTTAAAAAGCATATCTGGTAGATATATGCACCTTCCAGATCCCAGACTCAGCATTCCACCCCAGATCCGGGACGACATATTCCCACCAGAGCCATCTCTCTGCTACGGGGCTTCCTCGAGCTGTCATTCCAGCAGCAATAGCAAGTATGATAAGGGACTCGCAGGGGTACCTGCGGGCTCTTGTCGGTGTAAAGCCAACATCAATAATGCTCTATGCAACAGGCAAGAATAAGTTAGAGGCCCTGCGACAGTTCATGCCATACCTGGAAGACATGGACTTAACCCTGGTCGACCTAGCAGATTTTAGCTGTCCCTCACTGGCCGAGCCACTAAGGGCACAACCAGAGAAAAGGCTTGTGCCATCACTAGGTGGTTCCGGAGGCATCTAGTAAATTCATGGCAGGATTATCCATAATAATACAGGGCATGACTACACCACAGAACTACTCAACAGGTCTACACAACACAGAACACAATATTATGAACACATACTTATGATATCTACATCCTTAGATTAAGCTTATATCACTTTATATCTTATCAACAATATATCGCAATGGTGATGGGTTTAAATACAATATTAAGCTTTAATATGTGCTCACATATACAGCACAAGCATATTCAAAATATCACAAATACAATAAAATAAAATAAACAACAACAAAGAAATATATAAAATATATTCAATAACCAAACGAAGGACATATTTACTCAAAAAAAAGACGAATGTCATCAGGACATCACTTACTTCAATTTAAAATATTTATCTTTATATGCAACCATAAAATACTTCAATTCGAGAGTTATTCATTCTATCTTGCTCACAGGAGTATCGCGAACTTAAGGAGTTAGATATGATATGCGACAGAAATTCTACAATTTCATAAAATATAATATTTTAGCAGAATTATGAGAAAATAATCTTAAGCGTTATTTTCGAAGATTTCCCTTATCTCTTTCTTTACCTTGGTGACCACGGATAACGTGCTATGTCAAAACATACCGATTTCAATAGCCAAAAATCAACAGAACTCTTGACGGATATTAATTGGTTTAATTAAACTTACCCTCTACTACGTGTACGAGATATACAGATTTGTAATTTATCCTTTACTACGTGTATACGAGCACTACAGATCTCTAATTATTTCTTAACAGAGGTGTTTTAAGCTATGGTAACACAGACCTTACGATGGCAAGAGTTCCGATTTTTATTATGAGGAACCTTTCGGCGTTTACCTTAATGTGTTGAGAACAAGAGTAACAAAATTGTCTATAGATTCAGGAACGAAATTGGATTTCTAAAAGTAAATTCACTGTAATTGCGTTCTCTTATGCAAGAGTAGAAACTTGTATTTTTCTCGGAAAATCTCTAAAAACCTATAGAAATAATACCGCAGGAATGTTTCTGATATTCCAAGGTCTGTACAACCTTATGTTTTGAACATGTCAGAATTGTAGATGTCTCAGAAATAGACCTAATGTTGAGATCACGTCCGAGCGATCTCCAGTTAAAACCTTGGACAATGAACTGAACATAACCTGTATTATTAAAGTGCTCACAAACTTGTAGCTGGGAAGTGTACCAAGCCTTACCGCACTGTAAACCTCTTCAGTCTCAATTCCAATTAAAGGTAAACTCTCACTTTGATACTCACTGTCTTTGAGTGTTTCTGCCTTTTCAGCTATATTCCCCACAAGATAGATAAGTACCAAAAGCTTATTTATCAATAGTCTGCCCTTAAATACCTTTGTTTATGAGTAACTTGCGTATATTTGGTACCACAATCTTCACGCATAACAGTTGCTGTGCTTCCATGACAATGAATGTAATTGATGTAATACGTGGCTATTATGCGAGGATCATTATTTTAAACACCACCTGTAAGCCAAAGAATACGGAGTCTGTACCCATCAACTGCATCGTGGATACAGAAACCAAAGGTTTCAATTTATCATAACCATCTAAGTGACATGAAATCAGGACCTTTCGCATGGTATTGTTACCTTTTGAGCCTGTGTTTAGATCGCGTATTTACTCCTTCAGGATCCAGTGCTTTCAACAGTCTGCTCACAGTTTCGTGATCTACTCTTAATCCATAGTCTATAACAAGCCTTTGGTGCGTCAAACGGTACCCAATCGAGCTGCCACTTCCCTGTAGCACGGCTTTTACATAAGCCACAATGACATTACCATGACTATGCTGACTTCTCCTTGTTAGACCTCGATTCTTTTTAGCTGCTTCAGACTAATGAATATCCCATGCACAGGACCAAGAAAACCAACAATTTCAAAGTACTGTAAACCCAGTTTGAAATAGGATTCTATAAGATTATCCCGTTCTAAGTAGTGTGGTGGAAGGTATGCCGGAATATTTACAACTAATCACTGAACTTATTGACCTTAAAATCTGAATCAAAGTCATGCCTTTGCCTTTGACTCCACCATTTTGTCTCAGATGTGCACATGCAAGCAATTTGAGCCAACGTTACCTTATCAGCAGTAAAAGGTGTCAAAAGTCGTGAGGAAACATAATCTACCATGGCCCTTATATGCCACCGTAGATTTTTGCACTTTTTGCCAGGACTCTCAGTTTAATATGTCCTTATATGTCTTTTATATTACTCATTTTGTTTTCTTTTCTTTTCCCCAGTTGTGTGGAAAAAGGATGGGAAAATTCCCGAAGATTGTATGTATTACAAGTTTATCCATAACACCACTTATTTGCAATGATCAATACAACAACGTCTTTCAGACTTCAAATGGGCAATGATGTCTGTGAATTTTCTGACACAATTCAAAACCTTGGAGGAGAAAGTGAGAGAAAGAACCAGAAAACTTGTGTAGCAATTTGTTTGTGCCCTAATTATCGAATGGTGGGTGGAAGTCATCTGCAAGAAATTACTTGGCCTTTTGTAATCCTGTTATTAAATTTCTTACCCGAGTTCATTACGTGTCTATCGACTTCTGCACGAGTTAATAATGGACGTTTTTCAAGTGATGTGCCCCATCCTCTCACTGACTTGCTTTGTAGTTGTACATGTATGATCTGCGACCACACCTGACTCGGTAGGTGCACCCAGTAATCACTGCATCTCATCGACTCCTATATATACTTACCGCTTACAAAGCTGAGCTTTCGTTGACAATCCTTTGCAACGATCACCTCGACATTATAACCAATATTTAAGTTCTGAATTTGACAATCAACTTTGATATCTTCCATTCAAAGAACTTTCAGGAATATCTTCCTCTGTCAAGAAACAAGGACCGTAAACAATGTTTTCATAGCAGGACACAGATGCTATGTTATGCGATTGTTGGCCCTTCATGCCTCGCTTTCATGCAATTCTCCCCAGGTCATCCTGCACGGACGCTATTTTAAAATAGGGCGTATTCACACTGCCCAAACCTGAAGATGTACAAGTATAATTCTAATTTTAACTTGAAATATTTTTCTTACCATTTAACTAACATCTTTTTTTAAAAATTCAGCTCAGTGCTGGTGAAACGGAAAAGACGTCTGACATTAAAGAACTACAAAGATATTTTGCTGATGTTGTCAGTTGCAGCATTTGCTGTAAAACACCAGAATAAAACAATGGAGAAGAATCAATTACCTGAAATGTCAGTGCTGGTAGAAGGAAGAGACATCATCAGTATGTTTCTAGAAGACATTGTTAAATGTGCAAGAGAAAGAAGACCTGATGAGATGAGGACATACCAGTATAAAGTATGCAGGTTCGTAAATGCAGATGGATATTCAGAAATAAAATATAAACAGGAATTAAATGGAAATGGCTACCGTCTGTTTTAAACTTCTAGGCCAGGGCGGAATGAAATTTATTTAGTAGTTCCATCGACCGGGATATCTACATGACATTTAACATTTTATGGAGTCAAACCCCACTCTTATTAATACTAATAATAATAATAAGTATATAGCACGGTTTAGGCAGAAGGTTCTCGTTTGAAGATCTTAATCCTCACGGATTCTCAGAGGCTTCATTTCTTCACAGATATACTGAGGCAAATACCATTTATTTGGTTCTTCTTAGCGAGCCAAATGAATTATATTTACCCTAAAGATTCTATTAACAGTTGTCTTTCTCTGAACTCTTTTATATTAGAAAACGACTGGGTACCAGAGTGGCAGATGGAATACGCAGCATAGTGGTACGAGGGTGTCAATGGGGTGGTGGCTTTTTTTTTACGGTTAAGGGTTACGATTTTGGCCTTTTTACGCCTATAAACGGCTAATTTTTTACGTTTTACGGTTAAAATTCATCACATTTTACGCCTAATGGTTAAATTCTAGGCCGTTTTCTGACTTACAGTTAACCTCATTGAGACCCTCTGGTAAACCCGGGATTTTAATATCCCAACAGTATAAGGTACAGTACACCTCTGCTGGGGTGAACTCGCACCTTCAACGAATGAAAAGGGGGAAATGCCAATCAAAGAAGGTGAGTAACGGCAAGAGCACAAGAGTAACATATGTATACCAAGATTTAGGGATAATTTTAGGAGGTAACCAATTTGATCTTACAGTCTTTGCAATTCACATGATTGTCCCTATTTTTAAGACACGACATATAATCTAGGATCTATAGCAAAACCACTCGAAATTCTGATGTGCTGTTCATTGTTATATCTGGGAAACTTCAAAAGTGAAGGTCGAAACTAGCTCAAACATTTGGAAGTTGAATGTAACTCTTGACTTGCACAATGTTCACCCCATACAAATCTGCAGAATGTCTCATGCTTTCTGCATAACTGACACCTATTATATCTCACTGCAGTGGACTGTGTGCATAGTTGCCAGCCTGCCCCCAGACATTCAAAAGTAGTCTTACAACAAGAGAAAGAGAATAAGGGTTGTTAGGAAAGTGAAAAAAGAAATCTGGAGAAGAACGAAGGGGAGTGAAATTGATAGTGCACCAAGTAGCAGCAAGGAGGGCCTGATACTGGTACACGTCAGTCAGATATATTTTCAATATTCATGGATGAGGGAAAAATGTTTCCCAATCATGTTTTGAGCGTTCATTGCCTCCTGCCTATTTGGAGAGGAACTGCTTCCCACTGAATGTTGTCTCGAGTTCTTCTATAATTGCATTGCAAAATCTGAGCATAAAACATTGAAGAGATGTTTAGCTGACGAGGAATGTGACCCCTCCAAGGATGACGATGTAATGGAAGTATTGTTATGCTACAAAAGCTTCATAATGGTTACTAAGGAAAACCTTCAGCATATTGTGGAAACATTCGCCCACCAAGAACTCATCCAACGCCCAACAACAACAACAACAACAACAACAAGTACTTTATTTCACCTTTTTTGTGCTAATTTACAAATAAATAATTGAAAG
>JANVCJ010006904.1:0-14466 GCA_026413505.1 Epizoanthus ramosus | reverse complement strand
CCCCCCCCCCCCCCCCCCCCCCCCCCCCCCCCCCCCCCCCCCCCGCACTGTCCAAAAGGGGTACACTCATTTTGAAGCTCCAATTAAGCATTGGAAAGGGTAGAGAAAATTGGTACTTTAGTGTATATTAGAGGGTTTATACTGAAAATAACAAAAGGGGAATGGATGGCAACTAAATCCAGGTAATAATTATATAAAAGGGTTAAAAATCTTGCCACAAATTGCATTTACATTGTAGCAAGGATTTATGGTGAAAAGATTGATGGACAATCAGAACTTATTGACATTGTTCAATTTCCAATTTTTTGTTTACAATATAATTATGTAGTGTCATGCAAGAACTCTTGCCTTGTTTTCGAGGTCTTTAGGAAAGGAGTGCAGCTTTGCACTAGATAATTATATGAAAGGTATACATTTTCAATCAAATTGGTAGATACGAATTTATTAGGGTAGTTGGGTTTGAAACTCGGGGCAGAGCCTCCCCCGGCTCCCCCCTCTCCCTCATATGAACCCCCTGCCCTATGGGATATTTCCTGCAGACAGTAACATATTTATAAAAACTATTTGACTGCAAGAGCAGGCATGTTTGCCACCTTGTGACAATACTTAGGGATAAAATTAGGGCTTTTTCCCCTGAAAAATAGGGATTATTAGGGATAAAAATTGGTTGGAAAATAGGCCTATTTTAGGGTTTTTATTTTATAAGGACAGAATGAGCAATTCATCTTACCTTTCTACCATTGGTACCCAAGCAGAAGGTTATTTACTAAATGAAGTACTAGTAAATGGCATTAATGACTTAGACTGGAAAGGGATCATGCATTAATCTTGTCTTTAAAATGCTTGAAATGAATTCAACATCATTAAACTTTTAGCCACTGGCACCACCGTCACCCACCAGAGGCTGATAGAAATTGAAGGATCCTCCCATGATCGATATTCTACATCGGACAACCACGACACAAAGAAACTTGTAGTTCGTCCAGGTAGAGCAGATGTAGAATCCATTTCAAGCACTTTCAATGGCATTGATCAGTTGCATGTGCTCAGCCATCACAAAAAAGAAAAAAAGGAGGGATTTTTAGGGAAAAAGCCAGAAAAATAGGGCTTTTTACGGCAAGTGAAAATATTTAGGGCCGGATTTTTAGGAAGTTTAGGGCCACCAACATCCTGCAAAAGGATCACTCACCTGGATAAATGGAAATGCAGTCCCAGGTGCAAGAAGTTCCCCTTCTCTGTCATCCTGGTACTTGATGTATTGTTCAAGGCCTTCCTTTTCAAATATTTCATTTTCTTTGTCCAAATTGAACAAGGCTCTTGATGACACTGCGATATTGACCGTCTTGGTTTGGTCCTTGCTCTTTGGGATACAAATAATTTGGCAGTAAGATAAAAGGGTATATTTAGGATAATCAATAAAATACAGTCACTCGGACGTTATGCACCATGCAAGAAACTTACAAAAGGACTCAGGACCATGCAATTCCACCTGGCAAATGATCACAGAAAGTAATGCTCTGACTAATGATCTGTTTTACATTATTTTATTTAGTACAAATTATTTACTAGTCTTTCCTAATCTTAACTGTTTCAAACATATAAACACTCAATAATTATTATCTGATCTCAGAATCAAATAGATGAGTTAATTTGTAATTATTCAAGTCACCCTGTTTAAATATAATGTTATTATTATTTTTATTATTATTATTATTATAATTATTATTATTATTATTATTGGCTGGATGAATCAGACCTGCCAACTCTCCCAGTTTCGCCGGGTGTCTCCCAGTTTTTCCCTTCTCTCCCGGTCTCCCAGCAAAGACCCAAAATCTCCTGGTTTTTCGATTGAAAGGAAAAATGGGATATTCTCACATATTCCTTTGGTGTTAGTACATGCCAATGCCAGCTTGAACTTCTAAAAGCTTCTTTTCTTGTACAAATGTGGAATAATTAAAGTTCTGTTCATGAATTGCATTCTTGTAGGATTCACTAGCTGCTATTTCACGGGCCTCAGGAGTCAGGGGGGCCGACCCAGCAATTTGTGACCGTGATTAGCGGTTAAATGACAATATCAGAAAATTTTTGAAATCTCCAGATGTTTACTTTAACTTTTGCTAAACTGGCCGTCTCCAGATAGTTTTAGCCCAACATATCCAATCCTCCCTCCCCCCAAGTGCTAACTAGGTTGTGCCCAGTCTAGTCTCTAATAAAGCAGGGAAAAAACGTTGTCCATATTACTACCATAGCTTCCGTACGGACCTTGAACTACTCAACTAGGTTGATAAGAGGTGTATATTGACTATTTGCCAATTATCTCATTCGTCACTGATTCAATGCATGGGTTCCGCTACAAACCAAGTGGAATGTGTACAGTGCTGTACAGTACAGTCTACACCGTCTACAGAATGAGAATATAATCAAAATCCCTCGTGACTTCGTCAGTTCGTGTACGTCTAATGCAGTTTAACGAACACGAAAATCTCTAGATAATCAAATTCATTAGGTTTGGTCTAACCGGTAGTCATACCAAAGGCAGCTTTGTAAGATCTTCTCGAGGACTCACCGGAATTATTCTCTTAAATTTCTTGGGACTTGGCACAAAATTCAAAACACTGAAAGCCGCACCATCAACTTGGCAACCAGCTTGTTCCAATTCCCTTTTTCCAGCCGGGTGCAGTGCGCCATTCAAGTTCACTTCCGACTCCATTTTATACTTCAGTGTTTATATGTTGTATATTTCAAGTTAACTATTCATTAACGTTCTTCTTTTTGTGTACTTTTCAAGGGTAAACCCTCAGTACTGTAACAATCGTGAAAAGATCAGCAAAAGCACAAAAGATTCATTCTCCGCAATGTCCGCAACTAATTGCGGAAGCTGGTACCGAATATTGACAAACTGAAAAGCTGCTGTGGGGGTAGGGGTAAGGTCTCGTTTGGTCGTGACGTCATGTTCGAGATCAGTTTCCCAGTTAGAACGGCTTCTTGACAGTTGAGTGTTTTTCGGTTCTGCAAGCTGCAAGAGGAAGAGAACGTAAAATCCACTTATTTCAGCTTTAATTCAAGATAGTAGAAGTGGAAAATTGCTGCAGGTATTAACAAAACAGAATATCGTCAAGGAACAGTGTTACTCGTAAGAAACAACTGGACTCCTGCTGGTACTAAAGCGGCCGGCCGAGAAAGTGAAACTAGACTTTGTAGTTTGGAGTACAATTTTATTTAAGCGGGACATTAATAACAATAAGTGATTTAAAAGAAGAGAAAAACTCTCCACAATAGAAGCCACACAGCCACTTGCATAATCAGCATAAAGTAGTGAAACTAATATCAGTAAGTGACATTGTATAATATGTGGAGAAAGATAATTGATCACGCCTGACGAGATCTGTCTGAATGGAAGGCCAAAAAAGGCGGGCAAGAAATTTCAAAGCGGAAGCCGTGCCACAGATTGAATGCAGAAAACAGAAAGAAACCGGAAGCAAATATATCCTCGACTGACTGATCTCGAAATCTCCGCAACTAGAACAACGCAGGCCCTTGTTTATCACAAAAGTGTGAAGTGAGAACTGGTTCGGAACAAAAATTTTGTTGATATCAATGAAGGCCATGTCAGGTGAGGTTTGTCTGAAATATCAGTGTTCACTGTTGTAAAATCGTTGAGTAATAAACAAAATAACAAGCTAAGAATCTACATGCACTGCATCATATGACTGCATGTTAAAATCCAAGTTTTTGTCGACCGGCTCTGCCTTCACATTAGGAAAAAGATAATCTGAAAAATTTGCTACTTAGTATATACGATTTGTCTAATGAGGCGTTGAAGTAAATTAATTAATTATGCTAAGGACAAAAGCCTGACCACACAATGCACTGACAATGAAAATTCTTGCAGTGCATGCAATATTACAATGCATGCAATGTTGCATACACTGCAAGAATTGCATCATGTGACCACCTTTTAGTTTGCAATTGTTGCATGCAACATTGTGTGCAATGTTGCTGAAATAGAATCCAATCCTACTTCTCCAATATTGCATGCAATAATTTTGTCATGTGGTCACTGCTCGCAACAGATTTCAAAACAGAGCCAGGCAATGTTACATGCAATGTTGCATTGTGTGGCCAGGCCCTAACAGCTCAATTGTTCATTTTAGAGAGTTTTATTCACAAGAACAAGAATAAGCAGGATTTTAATCCTTCTCCTCAAACTCATTAATAATTCATCAAGCAAACAAAAGAAAACCAATACCGTGACGTGTCTTGAAATGAGTTCAAATGCGGCTTCGTTTTCTGCATTCACAAAGTTTCACCCAAAACTAAATTTGTTCGAGGAGTATTAAAAATTTCAAACACTAGAACTTGAATCTTGAACTCGAGTTAAAAAAACTCCGCTGCAGTGGTTTTTTCAACTCCGTTCTTGGAGTTTGAAATGTGATGAAACAGTGATTAATTCTTGTGTTTGAAAATATAACTTAACAACCAGGCTCCTTAGCAACCAGACTCCTTAGTAACCAGTCTCTTTAGCAACCAGTCTCTTTAGCAATGTTGTTTTTCTTCATTGCCCCATTAAAATTTATTTAATGTAGTATATATTGTAGTATTTGTAGTAGAATGTAGCATATATTAAGTAGAGGATATTACATGGCCACACAGAGATACAATTTTTATTTTCAAGTGTTGATAATATTCTCATGAGTGAGCAAAGAAGATAAAAACTTGTATCTCCAAAAAGTGGCCATATATATACATGTCATGTTCTGTTTAAATTATTCACTATTAACATGTATTATAGTCATAAATGTTGGAAATCTTTTAATTAGTAATTTTTGGAAATGCTTGAAAATGCTTGAAAAGGTATTTTAACATAATAATTTTTCAAACAATTCAGAAAATCTTCTGAAAATTTCAGATTTTTTCAAAACATTTTCAGTAGCAATTTGAATTTAGATGACTGACGTTAAATATAGTATTTATTCTATTATTATATTTATATGTCACGGTCTTTATAGGGATACAATGTGGCTGCGGCTATTAAATATCCTATCGTAAATCCTGGTAATTGATGGCTTTTAATAGTGAATAATAAATAGAGGATATTACATGGCTGTGCATAGATACAATTTTTATCTTCAAGTGTTGATAATATCCTCACAATATTTGTAACACGAGAAGATAAAATTTGTATCTCCAAGCGGCCATGCAATATTCTGTTTATTATTCACTAAGCCATAAATGTCGGAAATTGTCAGAAATCTTCAGAAAATCTTCGGAAATCTTTGGTAATTTTTGGAATAGTTTTGGAACCGGTCGCAAATGCTCGGAAAGTATTTCTTAACATATTTTTATTTGGAAACTTTTCAAAAATTTATAAAAATATTTGGAATTAATCTTCGGAAAACTTCAGATATCTTCGGAAAATGTTCAGAAAATGTTTGGAGATGATTGGAAGTTCATTGTTTACTGCTGCATAAGTGTTACAAGGTGGCTGCAGCTTTTAAATGACTAGAAAGTGCTACAGAGGGAAAATTGTTATTTTTCACATGTGATTAAATATGATACTACATCCAATGTGGCGATTATCACTTTTATTTCACAAGCTATCAGCTGATATATCTTAGTTTGAACATACATGTATATGGAAAAGCAGCTGGTTCTTTAAATGGAAATAAACTTTCAATAATAATAATAATCATAATCATAATAATTATAATGACTTTATTAGAACTCCCGATTTGGGGGTTTCAGTCTAATTTACAATTTACATCTATAAGAATTCAAAATCTGTAAAAAGAAAAATTAAAAAAAAATCATTTACATTATTTAAAATAGTTTTAAAATTACTAATTCATCTGAATTTAAAAATAATAATTAATCTGAATTTAAAAATTGGTCCAAAAGATAATCTTTTAAACTTCTTTTAAATTCCCCGATGCTGTTTATGTCAGAAAGCTTGCTCGGTAGAGTGTTCCACAAAGAGACTGCTTGGTAGCTTATCTTTTTTCTGGTGTTTCTTGTGTGGACTAGTGTAGGACTAGCCCCATTATACATTTGAAAGCTAAGACACTGTTTCTAAAGGGTAGCATGTAGCTGACAGGCAACCACTTTAATTGCTTAAGAACGGGTGTTATATATATGGTAAAATTTTCTGCTGCCAGTTACAACTGCGGTGAGTGACTCTAGCCACAAAGTTTTGCACACTTTGTAGCTTACTAAGATTCTTCTTAGAAGTGTTTGACCATGCACTCGAGCAATAATGAAGAGTGTAATTATGCAAAAGTGGCATAAAAAAGTGACTTTGTATGCAAAATTAAGTTAACTTCTTATTATGTTATAAAGAGAATAGACAAACAACTTGGGTGAATTGAGAACATTGTCAACAGTTGCTTAGTACATTGTTCAACTTCATACATGGATTACCATACATCCTAGCCCCCCTGAATTACTCTTAGAAAGTTTGTCATTTTTCTCGAAATGCCTCTGTCAGAAATGTTTGATTTTATGTAATTAAAGAACATGTTTCAAGTACTATAATTATTTAGTTTTTCAAAGTTTAAAGAGAAACACTAATATTTTGAAAATAGAAAAGTAATTTTGTAAGGTAAATGATTGCCATGGAATCGAAACATGTTTAAAATACTTTTTGTATGCGAAATATAGTCAGTGACATAATTATATCAAGTACTGTGTTAGTTATAAATTGATATTGAAGCTTGTATACTGGGTTTATTTCCATCCTGAATTTATTAGGCCCCAAGAAATAATTAAAATATACATGTAAATTAGTTATTTATTACAAATTTATAATTAATATCATTCTTTGGATCTAACCCATTCTAATTTTAGACCAAAAAATGTAAATAATAATAAATCTAGGCTTGTAGTGATGGTTTTTTATTTGTTTCAACTACCCTGTGTAACGATTCATACACTATGAATTACATTATCAAACCAGAAGTTAGCATGGCAATAACAGGGTTCCTTCAGGGTCAGTGGTACAAAGATCTGGAACAGCCTTCCGCTAGACCTGAGGAGGGTACAAGACGTAACAATATTCAAGTCTGGCCTTAAAAAGCATTTTAGAATAGATCTCGCTAAAAATTAACCATACAGGTGCGCCATGCAATATTACATGTTAAGTGTTTTAATCTTAGTATTTTGTAACTTTAATTTTTGTATTCTGTTCTATATTTTCTGTTTGTAAGTTTATTTTAAACAGAGCCCCATTCAAACCAGCTTTGCTGAACTGGGCATCTCTGTCTAAATATTGTTAAAAAAATAAATAAATAAATAAACATTGTGGTATCTAGGGAGGTAACTAGCATGTACAAGTCAATATTCTTCTGCATGCTCACATGCATAATTTCAACCCAACAGGAAAACTGCAGAGCGAAGACCAAGTTGGTACATCGGATGCTACAATAGCACCAGAAGAGCAACACAGTCTGCAAGATGCTGGAAGGTCTGGAAGTGACGTAGTACAACTTAGGTCCAACTATAATGCTGAGGTTACTGCATTATTACAACATAAGGATGGTGAGGGACTACCCACAGACAGTGTGACGAAGGATGACAAATCTACTGCACCTTGTGAAGACAGTAGTCAAGTATTGAAAGACGAGAATGGAAACACAGGTCATTTACCACTTTGCCCCAGTGGTGAGCAGAGTTTGGTAGAGCTGGGCTGTGTCGTACAGGAGAAAGCAGAAGTAAGCACTGAACAGGCCTCCAAGTCTAAGAAGAAAAAGAAGAAGAAAAAAAAGAAAAAGAAGTGTAGTGATGTCACAGATGCCATATCGGGTGAGTCTAAGCATGTCTAAGCTGAAGCCATCAAGTTCACTTCCTTGTCTTGAAACATGCAGGCGGAGAATGATAAAGACTTATTACGAATACGTTTTTGCAAAATGAGCCCGAGACTCAAGCCAAATATTTGACAGTATTAAAATAAGATAGACGACTGCAACAAAGATTGAAATCTTTTTCAGAAACGTGTGGGTCGCATTTTGGAGATCACAGAGTCTATCGAACTTTAACGGAGTGATATGCTTGCAAAGTTCCAGCTATTAAATCACTGCCCATCTTAATGGTGTCGGATTTAATTAATTCTGACTGCAAATCAGAGTATATTAGTAGTAGCACTACATAATGGCGTAGTTTCACAGGGATTTAGCTACATTCTAATTTATTTCTCATGATTTATAATTACTTTGAGTTTGTTATTTTGAATCATAGGTATATGTATAGCAGTAGCGAGGCAGATCGATGTTAGTGTTAAAATATTTGTAGATAGTTTAGAGTAGATGTGAATTCGAAGGAAATACGGTGGTGGGGCAGATTTTGAAGAGAAATTCAATTTTAGTACGTTTTCGGTAAATTAAAAATTAACAGAGTTAACATTTATTGTATACGCATCAACATGTTGCCGATATCTGGGGAGTGTGTACTTGGATTCTTAGTGTGTACAGTTCGGTTCGTGGCATTCAATATTTCCTCCTTCAAACACTGTTAAATTCGCCTAACTACTGATAACATTATAACAGTAAGTCCCCTTTAAACAATGATTAAACCGAAGGATATCGTCATGTCAAGGATTTTTCAGGTGACTACAATATTATCTTATTTGTTGAAAGTGGTAATGAAGAGAAAATTTCAACCCAGATTTTACAGTGCTATTAATTATTTCATATTTCTTAGAAGAGCACAGCTCACAAATGCTGCTGTGCAATACATGACAATTATTACTTAAGGGTCAAAGCAGTTCTACAATTTTGTAAGTGTTTGTAGATGGTATAACCTAATACGACTTTGAATTACTAATAATCACAAAAATGACAGGTAAATTGTTTCTAAGAAACGTGTATCAAGCAATTCCAGACAGGTCTCGAGTTGGCACATTTATATTATTGTATTGACTCTATAAAAATCCAGACGATATCACACCACCTTTCCTAAAACAACAAAACAAACCTATTGTAATCTAAGTACACTCTGAGTATGAGTATGAGTATCAGTAATGAATCTGACTACCACACATTGGACAACGTTAGGAAATTACAGAGAACCAATAATAGAGGTTTCTAGTAATGGTTTTGCGTGTAATATATATGTTACCAAGCCAAATTCTAGATTGAACAACGATTTGTTATCCAGGGAGGAAACTATGTATAAGTCAACATCCTTCTGAATGTTCACATGCATTCAAACCAACAGCACCACCACAGAGTGAAGAACAAGTAGAAACATCGGATGCTACAACAGCACTTGAAGAGCAACACAGTTTGCAAGATGCTGGCACTGATGCAGTACAACGGCCCAACTACAGTGATGAGGTTACTGCATCGTTGCAACATGATGGTGAGGGACTACCCACAGACAGTGTGACGAAGGACGACAAATCTACTGCACCTTGTGAAGACAATAATCAAGTATTGAAAGACGAGAATGGAAATACAGGTCATTTACCACTTTGCCCCAGTGATGAGCAGAGTTTGGTAGAGCTGGGTTGTGACAAACAGGAGAAAGCAGACGTGGGCTCAGAACAGGCCTCTAAGAAAAGGAAGAAGAAAAAGAAGAAGAAGAAGAAGAATAAAGATACTTCTGGTGATGTCACAGATGTCCTATTAGGTGAGTGGTTGGTTGGAACCATCCAGTACCTTTTCTTGAAAAAGGTAGCAAATAGTAAAGTCGCAGACAGAGACTTAAGAAGATGCTAAGGCATGTATTCTTAATGTTGACGCCGAGAATCAAGCCCACAATTTGCCAATGTTAAATGTTTCATTGTAAAAATGAAACTTTGAGACTCCTTCAAAAACTTGTGGGATTTATGATCTGACTGAAAATTACCGAGCGCTGTATTTATGATTTCCTAATTGCAATTGCTACCCCGATCTTGAAGTTGTTAGTTTGGTGTAATGAGTCACTGAGATAACAGAGATCAGTATTTAAACGTTATCCGTTTTTGATGGATAATGAAGAAATTTCACTTAAGATTTGCAATGCTAATTAACAGTTCAGTGTTGTATACAGGGAGCACATACAGTCTGCCTCCAAATCCTTCTGTGCAATACGCAACGTATATTTAAGGAGGCAAAAACGTTCTTCAATTTTGAATGGGTTTGTAAATGGTATATAAATTATATACATGTTACAAGCTAACACGTTTGGGACCTATTCATGATCACTAAGTAATAGTCCAGCAGATATGTGCAATTTTATGAGCAAATTGTGCATTTAATGATAAAAGCATGAAACTTGGCACACAGTTAGTACAACTCATAAACATCATTTTTAGAAGGGGGGCATCGCTGATCTGTCACGTGACGTCACGTGACGTCACTTTTCAAAATGGCTGCCACCAAGTGTTTCTGAGATTGAGAAACCTGTATCAAGCAATATCTAACAGGTACAGTTTTGAATACGTTGGTACACTTTGAGCATCAGTAAGAATGAATGTGACAGCACACTTTGGAGAGAATAGAATAATGATAAGAGTACAGGAAATCATTATCCACTATCTGTATTACTTATTTCACTTTGCCTTCTTACATGTATTTAGTTGTTTGGGGTCTGACCTACTCTAAGTTGAAGGTCTTAGACCACACCGAATTGTAGTAATGGTTGTAAGAGTATTTCGACTACTCTGTGTGAATATCAAACTGGATTACGTTACCAAACCAGAAGTTAGCTGTGGTATCCAGGGAGGTAACTGCATGTGTACAAGTCAACATCCTTCTGAAATGTTCACATGCGTTCAAACCAACAGAAACACCACAGAGTGAAGAGCAAGTGGCAACCTCGGATGCTACTACAGCACTTGCAGAGCAACACAGTCTGCAAGATGCTGGAACTGAAGCAGCACCGCAGCTCAACAACAATGATGAAGGACTACCCACAGACAGTGTGACGAAGGACCGCAAATCTACCCCACCTTGTGCAGACAATAATCAAGCACTGGAAGAGGAGAATGGAAACACGGGTCATTTACCACTTTGCCCCAGTGGTGATACCAAATGTGTGAAAGACGCGGGGATAATCACCCTTTCTACAGAGATGTTAACTGGCAAAGCTTTACTCGCCTACACTGATAAAAGGTCAGAATTATTTGCTGAGGAATAATTTTAGTTATATAGTATATGTACATGTTGTAAGTGCCAGATATTACCTGTAAGCCCTTACAATAATAATAATAGTAATAATAATAATAATGATGATAATAATACTAATAACAATGATAATAATAATAATAATAATAATAATGGTGATGATAATGCTAGTGATTGTTATTATCATTATCATTATCATTATCATTAGCGTAAAATAGCAATAATGAGCTCTAGTTTCAGTGTAAAAATGTGTTCCTGAGTGACCCTTCCCTCTCCCAAAAAATTGAGCCCAAATATTTTGAGATGAACAAGTACTGTCACTAACAACCCCCTTGCCCTAAAATAGGCAAGTTCCTTGATTTTTTTTAATAATGGACTGAAAGTACGGCCATTTTCAAGATACAAAATCAACCACCCCTAAATGTAAGCCCAGAAAAACCTACTAAAAATAAGCACTTGACTTAATAGGAGTTTATAGAGTGGCATATGTATACATGTGATTATAAGGACAAGTAGTTTACTGTGCATGGATATCACTTGTACCATGTGGCTGCTATATACATTAGAAAGGTCATTGTTACCAATCACGTTGCAGTGAAAAGTTGAAGACAGAATTCAAAGCCATAGAAACACACCCACATAAATCTCTAGCACCAGATGGCGGTCCAGTTCGAGATGAGATGTGTTCAGGGTAAGGCATGTATAGATTCACTAGAAATACACAGACCTTGTCATTTTCCAGACAAGTTTCCTACAATACCAGTATCAACTTACTTGGTAGATACATAGGAAATTGAAGAGTCTTGTTCATTCCTTATGTAGAGGTTACCAGTAAGAACCCCCTGATACTCGCAAGAGCAAAGGAAATTGGTGTCACTAAAATTAACGCACCACTGTATATTGACGTTGCAGTCAGTAAAATTAACACGAATGTACTAAACGATGTTTATTTCATATTATGTTTCACTAAGCCATAAATCACCAGAATTTATGTGTGAAATAAAGTGATAATCGCCACATGTGATGAAATATCGTAGTTAATAATGTAAATAATGACAATTTTCCCTCGGTTGCACTCTCTAGTTATTTAAAAGCCGTATCCACGTTGTAACCCTAGTGCGGCAACAGACATCTAACTTCCGATCGTTTCCGAACATTTTCCGAAGATATCCGAAATTTTCCAAAGATTTTCTGAATTTTTTTAAAAATTTCCAAATATGTTACAAAATACTTTTCTGAGCATCTTCAACTGTTTCTGAAAATATTCCGAAAATTACCGTAGATTTCCGAAGACTTTCCGAAGATTCCCAGACATTTTCCAACGATTTCCAAAATTTCTGGCGAAGTGAATAATAAACACAATATCAAATGGCAGCTTGGAGATACGAATTTTATCTTCTTGTGTGAAAAATATCCTCACTCTTCAGGCCCGTAGCCAGGAGAAAATATTAACCGAGGCAGTATAAAATTAATAAATAATCTGCTCTCCCGGAATTTTTTTTAAATTTTCATCCTTAGAATCGACTGAAAATGCACCAAATTTAGAAAATCAATACATATATTTCAAAATTTTAACCGAGGCAAGTGCCTCGGTTCGCCTCATGGTGGCTACGGGCCTGCTCTTTTGCTTCACTCACTCGTGAGGATATTATCAACACTTGAAGATAATAATCGTATCTCCGCACGGCCTGAGGGGAACATAAATAAAGTATGTATGTATGTATGGCCATGTAATATCCTCTATTTAATCGGATTGTTACGTTCAACATTCCTTTTAACTCAGTAAATTTGTTATCTGCCCATTGATTATTTAGTAACATTTTTTTGAAAATTTTATATTTGCAGTACGATAGCACAGGACACCTACAAGAAATCTTCATCTCCAGACGATCAGGAGATAAAGGAAACAAGTTCAGGACACAGTGCAAGGGGAGATTTTGAGAGCTGTATGGATAATTTACCCCCATCACAGCAGAAGGAGGAGTAAGTAACACATTTCCCATATTGTTGCTAATATGTCTTGTAATAAAGCATAATCTTTACTTGTTTTGTCTGGGTTTTGTTGTTTTCCAAATATAATTGTATACCAATGTAAGCAACCCGCTATGGAGCCCCCGCCCCCTCCTCCTTTGGTTCTGCAATGTTATAATGTACAAGAAGGTCACAAAAATGCTCTTTGCGGTGAATTATTTACTGTGATATCAGTTTGAGCTATCCATCATCCTGCAGCAGGTGAAATGTATCCTCTGTGTGAATAGTAGTTGTGTGTTCTGGAAAGCTGTTATCCACTGAATAAAGTGATCCGCCTCTTCTTTCATACATATAAAGTGAGGAATTGCATGGGCTTTCTGATTTCATTTCAGATGTACATTTGAAATTAACTCGTGGACCTTTTCCTCTCCAGGAAGAACATCATGTGTGTTTTCAAACTTATGTATGGTGTATGCCTTTCTACCCTACGTGATTTGTTCATGGAGGTTCATCCAATGTGGAGTAACCAACCATCGGACGCTGCTGCCATGGACAAAGGAAAGATGATACTGAAGGGGCACGCAACAACGCTATTTGACACAGGCGACATCGAGCAGTGGGACTTCTCTCTTCTAACGACAGTATTGCTGTACTCCAAGAAGTGTTCAGCAGAAGTTAACAAGCGAGAAAACTGTGAATCGTCTATTCGTAGTCTCAAGGACTGCAGAAACAAAATGATTGGCCATCCAAAATCGGACAGGATGTCAGATGATGATTTCAACTTCTACTGGCCCAAAATGACAACTTGTTTGACAACACTTGGTGCTGACCAACACGAGATTCAAGAAATTTTATCAGGTATGAGATGTAAATGTAGCGGTTGTTATTATACATTTTAATTTTATTTGTTTACTTATACAAAGCCAAACGTTTTTACCATTTGTCCATCGCCGACTGTTTCTTTATGTTATTATTTTCTGCAGAAGGTAGTTAGAAAGAATCCCAGCACAAAAGATCACAGCGGAATGTTTTTCTTTGGTATTACTATCTCTGTTACTTATTGCCCTCGAGCATTTCCTTGGTCAGCTTTTTGTCAGTTCTGTTTCCAGTCTGCTTCAGATTTATGTTTACTTCCTTTTCTCTAATTTTGTTGCTTTACCCGCTTTTTATCGTACTGTCGGCCTCATTGGGGAACCATCACATA
Organism: Epizoanthus ramosus; assembly: GCA_026413505.1. Classification (NCBI taxonomy): domain Eukaryota; kingdom Metazoa; phylum Cnidaria; class Anthozoa; order Zoantharia; family Epizoanthidae; genus Epizoanthus; species Epizoanthus ramosus. The sequence continues at coordinate 192 of JANVCJ010006904.1, read as the reverse complement.
TCGATATCGGTCACGAGAAACGTCATATGGATGTTTCTATGGAGACTCCCCACCCACCCCCCTTAGAAACGTCACACACATTTATCGATATGTTATTGTATATATAAACACAGCAAAACTACTGTAAAAGTTGAAGGCATTTCCAAGGTTTACTTTCTGGATGATATGTCTTCAAGAAAGATCTCTGAAAAA
>JANVCJ010006793.1:0-14478 GCA_026413505.1 Epizoanthus ramosus | reverse complement strand
GAGCTTCGAATACTCGAAAAATGAGCGCAAGAGGGTGGCGATCGAGGCCCCTTGGCTGTGGCCGCTGATGAAGAGGTCCTTCACTTCCCCACGGCGTTTGAAAAGCTGAGCAAGAATGCCGTTTTTTCCATCGAAGAGCACGATGGCCAGCCCGACGGTAAAACCCAGGTGGACCGCTGCCTCTGGTTCCTCCGCCAGGGTATAAGGAAATCGGTGACCCTTGAGCGTCAGGACTCCCTTGGCCGGAATCATGAGCGATGCCAGATCTTCGAGGATGCTGCCCGGAGTCACCACCGTACCTCGAATCGCGAGGGCGTATTGGCCTTTGACGTCCGTGTTCTTCCACAGCTGCCATTTCTGATCTGTGACTCCCAGCACCGGCGAGTCGAACTCCAGCTGCCAGTTGGCGGGGATGGGTGGTACCGGCAAAGGTGGTGTGGGCCCATTGAGTTCGGCGTCGATAGCGATCAGGGTTTCCGCCTCGCGGGGATCGAAACCAAGGGCGAAGGAAGGGCTTTCACCCTCCACGAAATCCGTAACCTGGCTGTTGACGGGGGTAGGATCTGCCAAGGTCCACCTGCCTTTCGGTGCATTTCTTTCTCTGCCACTAGAGCTTACGCATCAGTATACCGCATGCTCAGGGGGAGGGTGCAAAGGCCTGGCGTCGTCACCACGGTGTCGCCTGCTGGCCGTGCCAAGAAGCTGGCTGGAAGGCTTCTGCCTGCGCGCTGACTGAGCAGCGATGAAAAAGCCAAGGTGGGAGCCGGGGCTCCCACCTTGTGATCCCCATCAAAGTGACCGCCCTCAAGGTTGGCGGTCACGGAGTTCGAGCCAACACCGATCAGTCGAGATAGGTGACGACCAGCTGCGGGTGACGTGAGGCGTTGTTGTTGTCGGCGGCGTAGTAGCCCATGTAATCATTTCCTCTATCGTCGTCGTCATCGAGAGCGAAGTAGATTCGCATCTGGGTGGTTCCCGCCGTGTCAAGGGCGGCGAGACCCGCGCTGTCCAGAGTCCCCTCCGACCAATCGAGATTCGATGCGGCATTGCTCAGCGTGGCGGCCGCGGGAGCGGTTGCGGAAGCTTCGAAGTCGCTTGCGGTGAGGGCGGTGTTGCCGCCGAATCCTCCGGTCTGTACATCGACGAAGCAGGTGCCATGGGTTCCGAACGGGTTGCTGCCATTGAGGTTTCCACGCTGGAGTCGAACGGTTGCCGAGAGTACCGAGGCACTGCTTGGAATCGCCGAAGTATCGAATGAGACGAAGGTCTTGTATTGCCTGTCGCTCTTGTCATCCCCAACGCGCAGGGAACTGGAACCCTTGCTGGTAGCCTTCACCGTGCCGCCCACGCCGCTGACCTCATTCGACTCCCTCACCCAACCATCGTCGGCGGCGATGGAGATCAAGGTCACCTGCACGGGTTGCTTCACTTCGATGGTTACCGCAGCCGCGCCACCAGCTCCATAGCTGTCGGTCACTGAAGCCGTGATGAGGTGGGTACCCAGGGAGAGGCTGCTGGTGCTGAAGGAACCACCGCTACCGATGACACCGTCGAGGTCGGAGGTCCAGGTGAGACCCGCGCCGAGGTCTCCTTCTTCGGTGTCGAGGGCCGAGCCGCTGAAGGTGATGGCGTCGCCCACGGCGAACTTGCTACCACCTGTCGGCGCGATGATCGTCACCGACGGAGCCGTGTTCGCGCTCACCGTGATCAAAACCGAAGCGCTGTCGGAAGCACCGTAGCTGTCCGTCACCGAAGCGGTGATCGTGTGCGTGCCCACAGAGAGTGTTGTCAAGCTGAACGAGCCACCAGAGCCAAGAGCACCGACAAGATTCGACGTCCAGCTCAGGTTTGCCGTCAGGTCGCCCTCTTCCGCGTCGCTCGCCGAACCTGCGAAGCTCACCGAGTCCGTCTCGATGGACGAAGAGCCGTTCAACGGAGACGTCAGGCTCACAGAAGGTGCCGCATTCGCGCTCACCGTGATCGACACCGAAGCGCTGTCGGAAGCACCGTAGCTGTCCGTCACCGAAGCGGTGATCGTGTGCGTGCCCACAGAGAGCGTCGTCAGGCTGAACGAACCGCCCGTGCCCAGAGCACCGTCGAGGTGCGACGTCCAGCTCAGGTTGGCCGTCAGGTCGCCCTCCTCCGCGTCGCTCGCCGAGCCTGCGAAGCTCACCGGGTCCGTCTCGATGGACGAAGAGCCGTTCAACGGTGACGTCAGGCTCACAGAAGGTGCCGCGTTCGCACTCACCGTGATCGATACCGAAGCGCTGTCGGAAGCACCGTAGCTGTCCGTCACCGAAGCGGTGATCGTGTGCGTGCCCACAGAGAGTGTCGTCAAGCTGAACGAGCCACCAGAGCCCAGAGCACCATCGAGGTGCGACGTCCAGCTCAGGTTCGCTGTCAGATCGCCTTCCTCCGCGTCGTTTGCGCTGCCCGCAAAGCTCACCGAGTCCGTCTCGATGAATGATGAGCTGTTCAGCGGAGACGTGAGGCTTACCGTCGGGGCCGTGTTCGCATTCACCGTGATCGACACGTTCTTGCTATCGGTACCGCCGTGGCTGTCGGTTACCGAGGCGGTGATCGTATGCGTACCCACAGAGAGCGTCGTCAGGTTGAGCGAGCCGCCCGTGCCAAGTGCGCCGTCCAGGTCCGAAGACCACGAGATGTCCGCCGCCACGTCACCGTCTTCCGCGTCGGTCGCCGTTGCCGTGAACGTCACCGGATCCGTCTCGATGAAAGTCGCACCGTTCGTGGGTGACGTCAACGTCACCACCGGGTCGGTGTTCACATTCACTGTGATCGAGACGTTCGCATCGTCCGTTCCACCATGACTGTCCGTCACTGATGCGGTGATCACGTGCGTACCCACAGAGAGTGTCATCAGGCTGAACGAACCGCCCGTGCCGAGCGCGCCGTCCAGGTCCGAGGTCCAGGAGAGGTCCGCTGTCACGTCGCCATCCTCGGGATCCGTCGCCGTTGCCGCGAAGCTCACCGGATCCGTTTCCGTGAACGTACCTGCCGCGGTGGGTGCAGTGAGTGTCACCACCGGGTCGGCGTTCGCGTTCACCGTGATCGACACCGTCGCGTCGTCCGTTCCGCCGTGGCTGTCCGTCACCGACGCGGTGATCACATGTGTACCCACGCTGAGCGTCGTCAGGTCGAACGAACCGCCCGTACCCAGGGCTCCGTCGAGATCCGAAGACCAGGAAAGGCCCGCTGTCACATCGCCTTCCTCAGCATCCGCCGCCGTTGCCGCAAAGCTCACCGGATCCGTCTCCGTGAAAACCGCTGCATCGGCTGGGGAAGTCAAGGTCACCACCGGGTCGGTGTTCGCGTTCACCGTGATCGACACGGTACCGCTGTCGGCTCCACCGTGGGTATCCGACACTTGCGCGGTGATCACATGCGTGCCCACCGAGAGGGTTGTGAGGTTGAGCGAACCACCCGTGCCGAGGGCTCCGTCGAGATCCGAAGACCATGCGATATCCACCGTGAGGTCGCCCTCCTCGGCGTCGGTGGCCGTGGCCGTGAAGCTCACCGGGTCTGTTTCAACGAAGGTGGAGCCCTCCGTTGGGGAGGTGAGGGTCAGTACCGGGTCGGTGTTCGCGTTCACCGTGATGGTCACCGTGGCACTTCCGGTGAGGCCGCGCATGTCAGTGTATTGGGCGGTGATCACATGGGTGCCCACAGTGAGTGTGGCCAGGCTGAAGGAACCGCCTGTTCCGAGGGCCCCATCGAGGTCCGAAGACCAGGAGAGATTCGCCGTCACATCCCCCTCCTCATCGTCGCTGGCCGTACCAGTGAAGGTGATCGATTCCGTTTCGATGGTACTCGATGCGTCGAGCGGCGAGGTAATGTTGACGTTCGGCGGCTGGTTGGCGACGATGGTGATGGTCACCGAATCGCTGCCCGTCAAGCCTCCGGCATCGGTCACCGAAGAAGTGATCACGTGCGTGCCCACGCTGAGCGTGGTGAGGGTGAAGGAACCCCCGCTGCCGAGCGCGCCGTCGAGGTCCGACGTCCACTGTTGACTGAGGGTGAGGTAGCCGTCTTCCACATCGTCGGCGGAACCGCTGAAGTCCACCGGGTCGGTCTCGAAGATGGTCGCACCATCGAGGGGCTGGGCGATCGTCACCGTCGGCGGATTGTTCACCACCACCGTGATGGTGTGCGTATCGCTGCCGGTGAGGCCGCCCGCGTCGGTCACCGAGGCGGTGATCACGTGGGTGCCGATCGACAGGGTGGAGACGGAGAAGGGGCTGCCCGTGGGGAGAAAACCATCGAGGTCCGACTCCCAGGTGAGGTTCACGGTGAGGTCGCCCTCCTCGAGATCGGTGGCGCTGCCACTGAAATCGATGCTCTGGCCCTCGAAGAAAGAGCCACCATCGTCGGGCTGGTCGATCACCACCACCGGTGCAGTGTTGGCCGGGTCCACCGTGACGGTGACCGTGGCCTGGTTCTGACCACCCTCCGCGTTTTCCAAGATGTAGACGAACGAATCAACCCCTACGAAACCCGGATTCGGCAGGTAGTCCACCGTGTCATCCGGCAACACCGTAGGCGTACCATTCGGCCCCGGCAGGACACCCACCACATGCACCACCGTGGGCGGCGGGTTGTAGTCGTTGGCCAACACTGCGATGTTCACCAGTTGGTCTTCAATGGTCGTGGCGGTGTCATCCACGGCGTCCGGCACCCAGGTACTCGTCACATAGGCTTCGCTCACCAGGTTGGTGGAGCCATGGAAAGGCCCATAGGTGGCGCGAATGTTCTCGTCGAGGGCGCGCAGCACCCCGTCCCCCGGGGTGGGCGTGATGTCGTTGATCGGCAACGAACCTTCGAAGATACCGGTGTCGACACCGGTCTCCGTGAGCACCAGATTCTCCGAGTCAAGGGTAACGAACGATTCCATCACTGCGGTGGCAGTGTCCACCACGCCCGGGTCGTTGCGGCTCGGCTCCTCCACCCGCAACCCCACCACGCCGGCGGCGCCGAAGGTCGTGGTTTCCGCACCCAGGAGATCGATCCACATCATCCGCGCCGCCACCAGGGTGGCCGTATCGCTCGCGTCCGGTCGGGAGGCGGTCACCTGGTCGGGCAGGAATTCCGGAGAGCCGCTGTCGCCGGTCTCCAGGATTCCATTCGGTGCCGCGGAGCCCACCGCCATGTTGATCGAGCCTTCGAACACGCCCGTGTCGGGACCCGTTTCGATGAGCGTCAGGAACTCGGAATCGCCGCTGTAGAGGGCAGAAACATCCATCCCGGCACCATCCACCGTGGCCGGATCGCCGTTCTCAAGTGGCGAGATCAGCCGCACCCGCGCCACCCCGCCCATCAGAAGATCCTCCGTGGGGGCGCCGGCTTCGTCGATGAAGTGGACGGTGTACAGCTCCAACGTGGCATTGGCCGTCGATTGCACGTAGCCCAGGGCTTCATCGTGGGCGGCGGTGAGTTGGTCGCCGGCGAAGGCCTGGAGCACACCGTCCAGGGCCACCGCCGACGTCTCCGCCATGGCGATGGAACCTGCGAAGATGCCGCTGTCGTCGCCCACCTCCGTGAGGGTCACCGACTCGCTGTCGCCAGCGGACGAGGCAAGGTTCACCGTCGTCGTCTCGGCGCTGCCCGGGTTGTCGTTGGCGTTGTGGTCTTCCACCCGCACGAAGGCTTGGGAGCCCGCGGCGTAGGTTGTCACCGGGTTGCCGTAGGCGTCGGTGAAGAAGGTGCGCGAGCCGAGGGTGGTAGCCGTGGCCGTCGAGGAACCGTAGGCGTCGTAGTAGGTCGCATAAAGGGTGTCGTATTCGTGGATCACCCCCTGGTCTTCGGTGATCTGAAGAACTCCGTCGCCGGAGGTTCCGACGCCAATTGAGAGCAGGATCGAGCCTTCGAACACGCCGGTCTCGAAGCCCGTCTCCGTCAAAGTCGGAGTCTCGAAGTCACCGGTCAGTTCGGTGGTGAGATCCACCGAAGTCGTGTCGAGAACCCCAGGGTTCACATCGGCGGACGGATCGACAACCCGCAGATAGGCCAGGGTCCCCTGCAGATACACCGTGGCCGGCTGGCCCGCGGCGTCGATGAAGAGCGTTTCACTGCCCGCCACCTGCGCCTGGGTCGAGATCGTGGCGCCGTTACCAAAGTTCTGATGCTGTGCCTCCACTGTATCGCCCGCGGCAGCCTGGAGCATGCCGTCGCCCGGCGAAGATGCGGTCTGGTCGAGGGGCAGCGAACCTTCGTAGATGCCGGTGTTGTAGCCCGTTTCCGTGAGCGTGAGGTTCTCGGAGTCCCCCGATTCCAGCGCCGTCACCGGCACCGTCACCGTATCGATCAGTTGCGGGTCGTTCCGGCTCGGCTCCACCACCCGCACCCGCACCGTGCCATCCAGCGGATAGAATGTGGTCTCGGCCCCGAAGTCGTCAAAGAACACCAGGCGCGAGCCCACCGTGGTCGCCACCGTGCTGAACAAATTCCGCGTCGCCGTCACCTGGTCTTGCAGGTACTCCAGCGGACCGCTGTTCGTAGTCTGCAAGATGCCGTCGGAGCCGGAGCCGACGCCGAGGGCCATCGGCAGGGAGCCTTCGAACACGCCGGTGTCAATGTCGGTCTCGGTGAGGACCAGGGTTTCGAAGTCGCCGCTATAGAGCACCGAGAGGTCCACCACCAGGCTCTCCGCCAGGTACGGATCGCTGTTGTCCGAACCCGAAACCACCTTCACCCGCACCTCGCTGCTCTCGAGCAATTCGCTGATCGGCGTGCCGCTTGCGTCCACGAAGCGGATCGAGAACGGGTCCACCATCGCCTGCGCTGTCGATTGGGTGTAACCCAGGGCGTCGTCGTGCGAGGCGGTGACCGGCGCCCCCGCCAGAGCGAACAGCAAACCGTCGTTGAAGATCGATCCAGCGCTCTCGTCGAGCGGGATCGAGCCTTCGAAGATCCCGCTGTTCTTGCCCACTTCGATGAGCGTCAGGGCTTCGCTGTCCCCAAACGCGGAGGTCACGTTCACCGAGGTGGTGTCGAAAGTTCCCGGGTTGCCGTTGGCGTTGTGGTCTTCCACCCGCACATACACCTCCGAACCCGAGGCGTACATGGTCGTCAGGTTGCCGAACGCATCGATGAACCAGGTCCGCGAACCCAGAGTTGTCGCCATGGCCATCGACGAGCCGTACGCATCGTAGTAGGTCGCGTAGAGCGTGTCGTACTCGTGGATCACGGTCTGATCTTCGGTGACCTGGAGCACTCCATCGCCAGGAGAGCCCGCACCGATCGAAAGCTGGATCGAACCTTCGAACACCCCGGTGTTCGGTCCGGTTTCCGTGAGGGTGGGCGTTTCGAAGTCGCCGGTCAGCTCGGTGGTGAGATCCACCGAGGTGGTATCCACCGTGAACAGATCAAAGTCCGCGTTCGGGTCGATCACCCGCAGGCGGGCGAAGGACCCTTGCAGGAATACCGTGGCCGGCTGGCCCGCATCATCGATGAAGAGCGTTTCGCTGCCCGCCACCTGCGCCTGGGCCGAGATCGTGGCGCCGTTGCCGAAGTTCTGGTGCTGCGCCTCCAAGGTGTGGCCCGCATCGGCGGAGAGTTCGCCGTCGCCCGACGAACCGAATTTCCGGGTCATGGGCAGGGATCCTTCGTAGATTCCGGTGTCGTAACCCGTCTCGGTGAGGGTGAGATTTTCTGCATCTCCCCTCTCCAACGAGGTGAGCGGCACCGTCACCGTGTCGATCAGCTGCGGATCGTTCCGGCTCGGCTCTACCACCCGCACCCGCACTGTGCCCTCCAGCGGATAAAACGCTGCCTCGGCACCGAAAGAATCGATGAACAGCAGCCGCGAGCCCACCGTGGTCGCCACCGTGCTGAAGGAGCTCCGCGAAGCCGTCACCTGGTCTTGCAGATATTCCAGCGGCCCACTGTTCGTGGTCTGTAAGACGAAGTCGCCTCCGGTACCGGAGCCCAGGGACATCGGCATCGAACCTTCGAAGACGCCTGTGTCGTCCCCTGTCTCGACAAGGGTCAAGGTTTCGAAATCCCCGCTGTACAGCGCTGAGAGATCTACCACCACGGTCTCAGCGGTGAACGGAATGGTGTTGTCGGCGCTCGATACGACGCGGACGCTCGCCTCGCTACTTTCCAACAATTCCGTGGTCGGCGTGCCGCTTTCATCGATGAAGCGGATCGAGAACGGATCCACCATCGCCTGCGCCGTCGATTGTGTGTAGCCCAGGGCATCGTCGTGCGAAGCCGTCAGCTGATCTCCCGCCAGGGCCTGCAACAGACCATCGCTGCTCGGAGGGCTGTTCTCGTCCAGCACGATCGAACCTTCGAAAATCCCGACGTTCTTACCCACCTCGATCAGCGTCAAAGACTCGCTATCACCCATCGACGAAGACACGTGCACCGTCGTCGTGTCGAAGACTCCAGGGTTGCCGTTCGCATTGTGGTCTTCCACCCGCACGGATACCTCCGAACCCGAAGCGTACATCGTCGCCACGCTGCCGAACGCATCGAGGAACCACGTCCGGGAGCCCAGGGTCGTCGCTGTCGCCGTCGAAGAACCGTAGGCATCGTAGTACGTGGCATACAGTGTGTCGTATTCGTGGATCACCGTCTGATCTTCCGTGATCTGGAGCACCCCATCGCCCGAGGAAACGGCGCCGATCGAAAGCAGGATCGAACCTTCGAACACACCGGTGTTGGGGCCCGTTTCCGTGAGCGTCGGTGTTTCGAAGTCGCCGGTCAGTTCCGTGGTCAGGTCCACCGAAGTGCTGTCCACCGTGCCCGGATCGAAGTCCGCGTTCGGGTCGATTACCCGCAGACGCGCCGAGGAACCCTGCAGGTATACCGTCGCTGGCTGGCCGGCATCATCGATGAACAGAGTTTCACTCCCCGCCACCTGCGCCTGGGCCGAGATCACCGCGCCGTTGCCGAAGTTCTGGTGCTGCGCCTCCAACGTGAAGCCGGCCTCCGCGTAGAGCACCCCGTCGCCCGGGGAACCGACGTTCCGGTCCATCGAGAGCGTGCCTTCGTAGATCGACGTGTCGTAGCCCGTCTCCGTGAGAGTCAGGTTCTCCGAATCCCCTGACTCCACCACATCCACCGACACCGTCACCGTGTCGATCTGCTGCGCGTCGTTCCGGCTCGGCTCCACCACCCGCACACGCACCGTGCCATCGAGAGGATACTGCGTCGTCTGCGCGCCGAAGGAATCGATGAAAGCCAGCCGTGAACCCACGGTGGTGGCGTTCACCAGGACAGAATCCTTCGAAGCTTGTACCAAGTCTGGCAGGTAGCCCGGCGGACCGCTGTTCGTCGTCTGCAAGATGCCGTCGAGGGCCGTGCCAGAGCCCAGCGCCATCGGCAGCGAGCCTTCAAACACGCCCGCATCAGAATCCGTTTCGGTGAGCGTCAGAAGTTCGAAATCACCGCTGTAGAACGCCCCGAGTTCGACCCTCAGGCTCTCCGCCGTGAACGGATCGCTGTTGTCTCCGCTCGACACCACCCGCACACGGACTACGCTGCTCTCCAGCAACTCGGACGTGGGCGTGCCGCTTTCGTCGATGAATTGGATCGTAAAGGGATCCACCGTCGCCTGCGCCGTCGACTGGGTATAGCCCAGGGCATCGTCGTGGGAAGCGGTGAGCTGGTCCCCCGCCAAGGCCTGCAACAGGCCGTCACTGCCGGGCACGCCGTTCTCATCGAGGGCGATGGAACCTTCGAAGACACCGAGATTCTTGCCCACCTCGATGAGGGTCAGCGATTCGCTGTCGCCCATCGAAGAGGAAACCGTCACCGTCGTGGTGTCGAAAACCCCCGGGTTGCCGTTGGCGTTGTGGTCTTCCACCCGCAGGTACACCTCAGAACCTGAGGCATACATCGTCGCCTGGTTGCCGAACGCATCGAGGAAGAAGGTGCGCGAACCCAGGGTGGAAGCGGACGCCATGATGCTCCCGCCCGGGGTGTAGTAGGTGGCCGCCAGACGGTCGAATTCGTGAATGACTCCCAATTCCTCCGTGGTCTCCAACACCCCGTTCCCGCCCTGCACCGCACCGATGCCGAGATCGATGGAGCCCTCGAAGACATTGCTCTCTTGCCCCGTCTCGGTGAGGGTGAGGGTCTCAAAATCACCGCTGATTTCCGCCGCGAGGTCCACCGAGAGAGTATCGACCACCGCCGGGCTGAACGCCGCCGGATCCGCCACCACCCGCACGTGGGCCCGGGTGCTCTGGAGGTAGGTGGAGGTGGGTAGGCCGGCCCCATCGATGAAGTCGATCTGGGCCGAGTTCACAGTGGCATGGCCAACGAAGTCGGGGCCACCGCTCAAATTGGTGACACTGAGTTCCAGCACGGAACCCACCGGTGCCTCGAGTTGAAAATCGCCCGAGCTGGAACTCGCCACGAGGGCCAGGGAGCCCTCGAATACGCCCGTGTTGAACCCGGTCTCCACCAGGGAGATCACCTCCACATCCGCCGTGGGAATGACACCGACGGTCACCTGGATGTCGTCTTCGAGGAAGGGATCGTTCTCATTTTCAGCCTGCACGCGGAAGTAGGCCCGGCTCCCCGCCGCGAAGGTGGTGGTTTCCCGGCCGAAGGCATCGAAAAAAAACAGCCGGGCGCCGAGGGCCGTCCCGGTCGCACTCAGGCTGCCGTATTGCGCCGTGATCTGGTCGGGAGTGTAGTCTGGAGCTCCGCTGGTGCTGGTTTGGAGAAATCCTCCATCCGTCTGCCCCGGCTTGGCAAGGGTGATCACTCCCCTGAAGACGGAGGTGTCTGGGCCGGTCTCGAAGAGATTTGTCGTTTCGAGATCTCCGCCATAGAGAGAAGACACCTGCACCAGAATGCTGTCTTCGAACGAGGGATTCAAATTGCCGGCCGGGTCATAGACCTCAATCGAGTTGTTACCGCCCTCCAGCAGCTCATCCGTTGGCGCTCCCGCGTCGTCGACAAAGCGCAGACTACTGGCCTCCACGGTAGCGTCGGTCAAAGAAACGAAGGGATTCGTGTGCCCCGCGCGAAGGATTTCCACGGGATTGACCTGCACCAACCCATCGCCGGAGGAAGGGGTACCCAGGGAATCGAGGGCAATCGTTCCTTCGAAGATGCCACTCGACCGCCCCACCTCGATGAGGGTGATCGTTTCCTGATCCAGGGTGGTCTGGGAGTCGAGGATGGCCTGCACGGTATCGACCACGTCGGGCGATTGTGCGATGTAGTGATCTTCCACCCGTACATGGACTTCATCGTTCACCGTATAGGACGCCGCGACCTCCCCCCAGGCGTCGAGCAGGATGGTCAGCGAGCCCTGGAGATCCGCCGTGGTCTGGTTGCCCAGGTAGTCGGCGGTGAGGCTGTCGCGCACAATGCCGGGACTGGTTTGGGATGCGGTCTGCAAGGTCCCCGGTTGGAGCACTCCATCGGGATCCAGGGCGATCTGCCCTCCGAACACTCCCGGGCTGTCGGGCAGCTCGGTGAGCGTGAGGGTCTCGACGTCCCCGGCAAGGGTCGACGACACCGTGGCGCTGACGCTGCCCGCATACTGGGCCGAGGAGTCTTCCACCCGTAGGAACACGGTGCCCCCTTCCGGATAGATGGGGCGAAGATTTCCGTCGCGATCGATGAAGGTGATGGTTTGTGCGCCAGCCACGGAGGCCAGAGCCAACAAGGTGAAGAAGAAAGAAAAGACAAAAAACTTCCCGACAAGGCGTTGCTTACTCATGAACCGATTTCTCCCCGGTGCTCGTTCAATGGCGCCTCGCCCTCAGCCTCCCCAGGCTTTTCTCAGTGGGCAAAGCGTTGTTGTTGCTTCGCACGATGGGCTCTGTTCGAAGCCCAGTGCATTCTTCGTGCGAAATCCCCTTACCTCGTAAGCGGAAACCGAGGGTCAATCAGGCCACCTACCATCCAAGTCAATTGATTTTGTTCAAGAATGGCGGAAAACGGAAGGGATGGAGGAGACGGAAGAGCAAGAAGGGAGAGGGCGTCCCCCTCTGGGAGAAGGGGGACCGGGGAGATTGGGCAGGGGGCTCCCGGCCGGGAGGCGGTTCCTCTTAACTCACACCCAACAACTCCACCTCAAACACCAACGTAGCTCCTGGAGGAATGATCCCCCCGGCACCGTGCTCGCCATAGCCGAGATCCGGCGGAATCACCAACTTGCGCTTGCCCCCCACCTGCATCCCCGCCACTCCTTCATCCCAACCGCGGATCACCATCCCCTGGCCGAGGGCGAAGCCGAAGGGTTGTCCGCGATCGACACTGGAATCGAACTTGGTGCCATCCGTGAGCCAACCGGTGTAGTGCACCTTGACGGCCTGCCCCTTCTGGGCGGCCGCGCCATCGCCTACCGCGAGATCCTGGTACTGGAGGCCTGAGGCCGTGGTGGTCATCGAATCACTCATATCGGGCCCTCCTTGGGGCTGGTTTATTCGTCTGTTCCCGCAGTATCCCATATCAACCGCGCGATGCGCCCCTCGGAACCCGCCGCCCACACGGCACCGTCCGCCGCGACGCTCACGGTGTAGAACCCTTCCTCGCTGAGCGGCTGCCAGCTCTCACCATCGTCGCTGGAGAGGTCTGTCCCCGCCCGCCCCACCGCCAGCCAGGTTGTCGAACCGTCACCGGGAATCCAGGCAATGGCAGCGCGATGACCGGCGGGAGGAGGCCCGAGAACCGTCTCCCAGGTACGGCCGCCGTCGGTGCTGCGGGCAAGGTTGTCGTCGGGGTTCTCGGGCTCGCGATAGTCGCCGCCCGCAATCAGACCGTGCCGAGAGTCGCGAAAGGCGATGGAAAAGATGCCGGTGGAGGGAGTCCCCTGGCGCAGTGGGCTCGGCGCCACCGTCCAGATCTTCCCACCGTCGGTGGTGCGGAGCACCCGGGCCGCCTGGCCGCCGGTACCGATCCAGGCGTGGCCGCGCGCACCCACCGCCACATTCGTACCGCTAGCGGCGAAGCCCGCCTCCCCTTCTACGGGCTGCGGCAGCCCGGGTACCTCGGTCCAGTTGCGGCCACCGTCCACCGTGGAAAGCACCAGGAACCGACCGTCCACGGGGTCGCTGTACACCAGACCATGCTCTTGATCCCAGAAATCCATGCCGTCGAAGAAGGCCGCCGCATGGGGGCTCTCGTGCACCAGGTTGAAGGAAGCACCGCCATCGTCCGTACGGTAGATCCGCGCCGGCTGGCCGGCAGTGAGGAGCAGGGCGGTGTCGGCGTCAAAGGCCTCGACATCGCGAAAGTCGAGTTCGGCAGCGCCGGGTACCGGGCGGAGTTCCCAGGTGTGGCCGCCGTCCGTGGTGCGCAGCACCGTGCCCCCGGAGCCGGTGACCCAGGCCACCCGCTCCGACACCGCGTGGAGACCCCGTAGGCTGGCTTCGGTTCCGCTCGGTCGAGCGCTCCAGGTCGGCCCCGCCGTCTCCCGCAGGCTGGGGAAGCGCCAGGCGGCGAAACGGCCATGGCAGTGCACACAGGCCCGGGTCATCTCGGCGTAGATCTCCGCCGCCTCACCCGGCCGGCCTGCGTTCGCCGCCTCGGCGAGGCGTGCGGCCGCGCCGTGGAATTCGCGGTCGAGTCGGAGAAAGGAGGGGGGCAAGAGAGAGACCAGCTCCTTCAGCTCTTCCGGGCTCATCTCCTGCTTCAGCACAAGGCTCTCGTGAATCCTGCCGGCCACCTCCGCCGCCTTTTCCAGATCGCCCCGCACGAGATAGGCCTGGGCCTCCATCATGGCGCCCTCCAACTCTCCCATCTCCTGTACCAGCAGTTGCCGGAACGGCGAAGGCAGGATGACGTCCGCCACTTCGGGGCCTTCCTCCTCTTCGGAAGACGCGGCGCCGTGATGATGTCCATGATGGTCTTCGTGATGGCCTTCTTGCCCCGCAAGGGGCCAGGCCATCCACAGACCGAGGCTGCTGAGTAGAAGCAGGGAACAGACTTGCGGGGTATTCGATCTCATCGGGATCCTCCGGGTCTCTTCAGCCAGAGACCTTCGTGCGCATTTTCAAGACGTCCAGATTGCTTCTGAGATTCTACCCTCTTCCACGCTTCAAGGCACCCGACGTTCCTCCACCACCCGCGCCAGAACACTCGCCAGCAGAATCTCCCGGGTGAATCCCCACAACCTCGGATGCCGCTCCCGCACCAGTTGAATCACACGGACCAGATCCAAAAAGGTCGGCACCTTGGCTTCCCGCACCTCCGCCAGCCTGGACCCGAAGACCAACCAATGGCAGGGGGCCAGGAGATCGTCCGCCCGACGGCTGAGCAGGGAGAAGAAGCTCTCAAACTCCGGCCGCGGAACGAGGAGGAAGAAACGCTCCTGCGTAACTTCGATGGCTTCCTCCCGTTCCGCCGCCGCAGCAGCCATCCGGAGTGCAGCCTCGTTCTTCGCGAAGGCGCGGATGATGGTTTTCAAGGCACCGCGGGACGCGGAAGACACAGGGCTGCGGGATGGAGCGCACGGGATGATCGACATGGCTTCCTCTCAGAAGTACA
>JANVCJ010006682.1:0-14479 GCA_026413505.1 Epizoanthus ramosus | reverse complement strand
TTGTTCTTAATTTTTGGGCAAATCTCAGCCTGGGTGTTCTTATAAAGTTTGTTCTTATAAAAAAAAGCGTGTACCTGGGACACAGTCTGCGTGCTATCGCAGGCATGTCGGCAGCATATGTGAACTAGGCCTGTTACTCGTACTAAACTTTCTCTTGCGCCTGGGCCCGTGCGGTCTGAGAGAAAACTGAGGCGTGTGTAACACGCAGGCTATCTTTTTTCTCACTTACTGGTAGAGATATTGGAAGTTTATGGTACATGTATATGGAGAACAACCGTTAGTTGTGTCGTCAGTCTAATTCTGCCATTACTGTGCATAGGAATGCTTCCGCTGTACCAAACCCTTGATGGTGGGTGAGATTGCTGTGTTTGCCTCCCGTGCTGGAGAGAACAAATGCTGGCATCCTGGCTGCTTTGTGTGCTGTCAGTGCAACGAATTGCTGGTGGACTTGATCTACTTCTATCGCGATGGCAACATCTACTGTGGCCGCCATTACGCAGAAACCTACAAGCCTCGCTGTGCTGCTTGTGACGAGGATATTTTTATTCCTGAATTGTCGTAAAAGTTCAGTTAAACCCTCCGGGACTTATTCATTTCCAGGACTTCAGGAGGGGGTTAAATAGAGAAGGGGAGAGAGGGGGTAGGGTCCTACGCTAAAGCTGGTTTCTGAGCTGTGCTGCCTGTGGCGAGATATTGTTGAGATCTACGAGTTCCACCGATGAGATATTGTTCGTTCCTCAGTTGGGGGGAGAGGTAGAGAGAGCTCTTCAAGCCTTGCTGAGCTACCACTGACGAGGCATCGTTCCATCCTTAGTTACAACCCAACAGACCGATCTGTAATAGGTCCCACGTGGGGTTGTTTTTTTCAAAGGGGTAACCGTCAGTACAATTTACACGCCTACAAAATATTGTAATAAAAATTCGTGTAACCACCCTTCTTCAAGTTTCAAAACTTATAACGGTTATCCCCTTCCATTTGTGGTAAACATAGCTAGGCTATCATTTGTAATTTATGAGGCCCCGAAATCCACCGCTTGATCCCTGTAGGATGCATGTTGAAGCTTGTTTTCGGAAGTTAGCAGTAGACTAGCAGTGTTTCGTAACCGTACACTCAGCGACACGCCAATGACGATTTTACTTACTTAGCACTAATCGGCCTTTTTTCCAAGTTCCTGCTACGCGTAGTTCAGTTATATTTTTCAGAAGAGAAGTGTGATGATTGAATCAGTCGACGTTCTGTATTGATTTATTTTTGTTCTTCAGCGCAGCGTGCAAGCACTCTCGAGATAATGCCATTATAAGAAGATCCGGCTAGGAATTAAAATTCCTAATCGTCTCTTTTCTTAAACCAATTTAATTTGTTATCCGTTCGTCAATCTGCTCAGGTGGACTGAAAATCGATTTGTGGGGATTAGAAGTCATTAGAGATGAGCAGCACGTAGGCACTATTGAGAACACGATAATCTTTCACACAAATGACCGGCCGGCTATGGGAGTTCATTCTACTCTGAAATGCTGTTTATATATTATGCGGGGTTTCTGGATTACTCAGTCAAACAAAATAACGTACACGCGAAGCGCAGCACAGGACTAGCGCGCGCGCACACACACAAACACACAGACTGAATATCACGTTTAAATACATTCCGAAATATTGTCATGTTGTGGAATATTCTGGGTTGTCAGTAAGCCGAAGTTGTCCAGTACATTACTGGAATGTGCTACCTATGGCTCTGGCCGTTTTTGTTGTGCCATCAGTAGCCTGTAACCTGCGAGCAGGCTTCAATACTTGTGCGTGACATGAGCCTGTTTGTAGGCTATGTCATCAGTTGGAGAATTTATACGATTTTTATTGCCAAGAAACGATGCATCATTTCATCGACTTGTGCTTTGCTCGCAACAGACTAAAATGAACCTGATGATTTCCAAGTTGGTTGAAAAAGTTAGTTTTTAGATTTGATATTTTAGACTAAAACAGTGGATTCGTCACTGTTCTGAACACAGCCGTGGTTTCTGGTGAGAGAAAAACTGGCAAGTTATTTTGGAAATCAAACGTTATCGAGTTGTGGTGTTTCGAGTCACTGTAACCTCTTTAATGTTGAATCCGCCACGTATGTCCGGCCTCGTTATTCGACAGATTAAAAAACAGCACGTAATTTTTTTCGTCAGGTCAAGATGACCTTACTTGTGGCGTGTTATTCGTTCGATGTCTCCTGTTTCCTACGGCCGCCTGACGTTTCCCATTTATGATATTCGTGGCGCTCTGTACTGATGGGTGACTATAGGTGTATAACGCGTTGCAGCATAACCTATTACTTCTGATGCTCGAGTGTGAATGGAAACTGTTTATAGTAAGTTATCAGGCTGCTTCATTCGCGACAGTTGGCACCCGACGACGTGTACTCCCGTTGCGTAGACTCACTAAGGGTGTGTTCCTTTTGTACAATCCGAATACGGATTCTGTAACCCAGATCTATGTTTTGCGTTCCTTTTGTCAAATTTTTCTAGAATCTTATCCAGGATTGCAATCCGAAGAATCCACTCCCGACAGTGGATTCCGTTCGGATCCAACCTGAATCTGGTTCCAGATTTCTTCTAAGGGTACGTTCCTTTTGCACAATCCGAATCCAGATTCCTAAAATCTGGGTTGTTCGGATTTCCTGTCAAATGAAATGGAAAATCCACTGGGGAGAGGGTGCGGCTGACGTGAGTAGGAGAGTATTTGGCGTGTAGCGTCACTAAAGGATGTCACGGGGGAGGGGTGCGGCTGACGTGAGGAGAGTATTCGTCGTGTAGCGTATAGCGTCACTAAAGGATGTCACGAGGGAGGGGAGAGTATTGGGCGTGTAGCGTAACTAAAGGATGTTACGGGGAAGGGGTGCGGCTGACGGGAGAAGGGAGGGTATACGGCGTGTAGCGTAACTAAAGGATGTCACGGGGGAGGGGTGCGGCTGACGGGAGAAGGAGAGTATTATGATAGTGCAGGTAAAACCCTCCTTACGCAACTGAGCTACGAGGCGTGTAACCTGCCGGAGCCGCTATTTACAATTCGGAAATCGTTGCAAAATGACAACTTGTCAATAGTGTTTCCAGATTGGCTGAGCGAACCTGCTGTTGATTGGCCACAGGAAGTGCTTCTCGTCAGAAAACTAATGTTTGAAAACATTTCTTTCTCGAGAAGAGGCGTTAATTGGGGACGCGCGTTTATTCTAAATTCTATTTAAAAACAACAACAACGAAACCAAACTACTGGATTCCTCTTCTTGTATAAACATATTAGTACATATACACAAAGAAACAAACGAATTGGCGATCACTAGTTCTAGTTCGGTTCAGTTGAAGAGGCTCCTTTATGTAAACCGCTTGTCAGGAGAACTAAGTAATAACGTGATGGAAATCAAGTTCGGTTTGCAGTACGATGTCGTCCACTCGAAAGAAAGAAGAGGCGTCAGTTTTTGGTTTTCTGCTAGTTTAAAGGGGTACGTTGCTGTGTTTATTCGAGAAGTGACGTTGATGTAGGATTAAGAAACTTAGGAGGGCGTTAATTCGGTTGGAGGCGTATATTCGAACGGGACGGTCTAAAGTATTGGGGAAAATAAAATCCAGCGGAAAATTAGAAAGGCCTCGCACTTCCAAATTATGATTTGATCTGGTCCTGGAACAGGCTGCTTCCAGATAGCGATCGATGTGTTATTCGCCTGGTCACGATCACTTATTCGTGTAGCCATGTATGCACCTGGATCACATGCTTTAACCGTTGTGCGTGGTCTGATTCGCTGTACTCGACTTATCACTGATTGACAGTATTAAGCACTATATCTGTACAAGTGGCAGCAGCTCTGTTGCATCAGTTGCACGAAATATCATGATGATTTCTCATTTCCTGCCCACAGCTGATCTTCTGTCGTGAGTACACCCAGGCCGAGGACAGGAACTGGCACGTGAAACATTTCTGCTGTTTTGAATGCGACAAACGCCTGGCGGGTCACCTGTACGTGGCGCATGACAACCATCCCCACTGTCTGGAGTGCTATGACAAGTTTTACGCCAAGATCTGCCAGACCTGCCGGCGGGCCATCGCCGCAGACGCCCAGAGGATCGAGTACGAAGGAGATTATTTCCACGCCACCGACGCGTGCTTCTGTTGTGCCCAGTGCGGCAAGTCTCTGGTCGGCCAGGGCTTCATGAAGAAAAACAAGAATGTGTTTTGTTCAGTGGAGTGCGCCAAGAAGTTCTAAGGAAATAGAGTACTACCAGATATGGTGAATGATAAGAGAGGAAACAGAGATGAGTATATCTCGCCTTGTAGGTTCGGAAGCCTACTGTAGAATCTGTAATCGCTGTCCTGTACGAGTCACTGATTGACAGTCCTCAGATGTCAGTTCATTTTTAAGATATCCAGCTCATTTTTTAAAATCGGAATTTCATTTTTACTAATGTATTAGTTGTATGTCAGGTCAGTTGCTTTCCCCACTGATGTATAACCTGTGACAGTAATTAGTTCTTTAGGCAGAAGATAAACGACGCAAGTCCTTCATTTATATTTTGCGTCTTTTACGAATGGTTTTACAAGAGAAGAGGTCAAGACAGTAATATCTCACTGGACCCGACTCGCATGATGTTTCTTGGGATTACTGAAACTGCATGGAACTAGTTATATTTTGGTTTGGGTGCGTGAAAGTGCAGTTTGTTTAGTTTGCCATCTTGTAAGTTAAGAGGGTTCACTGTTTATTTGTAATGTGCGTAGTCGCTTGCAGGTTAATAAATCGATCACTTTTTATAGTAGTAGAGTTGTAGCCTTCGTTGTTTCAATTGCTAGGGACAGAGATATTGTGTTTAACAAATTCTGTGCAGCCTACGCCCCTGACCGTTGGCTTCTGTTGATGAGTTGTGTACATGAACGCTAATATCTCAACATTCTCTGTATTAAAAACGTGTGGAGTCGATGATTTTCTAAAATTTGAACTTTGGGATCTGTTTTCAAAAACCTGTTCGACTTTCAGAAGAAAACAATTGCACCTTTTAGTTGTTTGAGTGCGGACGTATCGTAGAAAAAATATTTGTTGACGTTTTCTGTTCGGCGCAGACATCGGTTTACTGATCTTTGGCAAGCTTTCATTGCACAAGGAAATGAAACAAAGCACTGCAGAAGAACTGATGCAATTAGGAAACGCAGAAATGCATTATGTGAAACACATCACAATACACCATTTTTCTAATGCAAAATTTAGCTAGATCCAGTCCTTCGTGGGGGCTAAATGTCATTACTCGGCCACATTTTGGCTCATTAATTCACCAAAAACATCGCATTTAGCCCCCACGAAGGACTGGATCTAGTGAAATTTTGCATTAGAAAAATGGTGTACTCGTACAGGTTAATGATTCTGCTTTGCTCCTTTATTCCAAATTAGCATTTGCAGCATTGCCTTCTGGGATCGTTTGGCCGGGTAGACGGACCCAGTCCTTTTGTAGAGTCTGGAGTGAGGAATACCAAAGAAGCGTATTCATTCTTGAACGCAGAATTATCTCCAGTAATAAGAAGCCCGTTCTAAAATAAGCCCCAAACGTGCTTTGAACAATATACTGCCATGGATTTAGTTTCCAAATTTTATGGTATTCAAAGATCACGAAATGTTGAAAGCAACGCCCATGACACAAGTTCCTGTGCACGTTTCAGGCGAGGTAGCTCGGGCATTTTCTGATCGGTGTTCAATTCCTCATTCCATAATGGCGGCCATCGCCAGTAGCAGCACGCTACGCAGGCTATTTCATTAATCTCGATCCCAGGGTCTTCTCGGCGATGTTCAATAGACAATATGGCTGGCATGCAACAGATGACGTTGAGATCACGTGATTTTTGTCTTCCCGCCGCGCCGAGTTTTGCAGATGGACAGAATTAGAAGATCCCGGGAATTTTTTTGCAGACTCCCCTGAAGTTGTGACGGACAGTTAACAAGGGCTAACGGAACAATGACATCATCTGCGCTTGAACTCAAAATGTCTTGTACCGTTAGACCGTTTTGATTTTTTTAAAACTACTTTAATACATGAAACTGAGTTGCTTTTTGATAACGTTTGGCAATATGTCACATGTGTCAACTGAAGTAGAAACTTGCCCCCACGCAATGTCCTGAAGACTAATTGAAATGACGTCCAATCGATCAGGGAGCGTCAAGAAAATAGTAACGTCTGACATTGGCTGATTATGCGTGGCGTCAACACCGGAACAACCGTTATTAATACATCTCCCAGCGTTTTTTAAAATGCTGCCACATTTAACATTACTTTTAATATTTTTTATTTTTTTTTAAATTTTATTTTCCATCGCCTTCACACACACACACACACACACAAAATGTTATGACAAACAACAGCAAAAAAAATACAAGAAAAGGCAGGGACTCCACAATGAATTTTATTTTTGACAGAATCTATGCCGGACGACACGAATGACGAACCCCGAGTTTTTAAAACAATCCTTTCGATCCGGATTCCGACCCTCAGGATTAGTAATTCCGGATTCCAATTGGGATTCCGGACTTTTTAAAACGTGTGAAAAGTTGACTGATTCAGTGTTTTGTTACAGGCATTTCTTAAAAATAATAAGATCTACATCGACTAAAAGTAAAACTTGATATTGTGTGTAGTTTTTCAAAGTCGGGAAACCTTATCTCTGACGGTCTGGCACTCGAAACGTCAACCTTCCATCGACATATATTAAACATATGCACATCACGATTTTTAGCACATGTGACTTGGTTGAATTCGCCGGTGGAGCCGATTTTCTCTTTTTAAAAACAAAACAATTTGTAGTGTTTGATAGGGTTTATATTGGAATGTATCTTATATTTTAAAATATTATCAGAGCGGTCAGGTATTATGGAGAAGTGAGAAGTAAACAGGCCGTCAGTTTGAGGATAAATTGCCAATATTAATCACGGGCTAATCAATCCATTTGGAATAACTGCTATTAAACATCGACGGCCCTACCAAACTGAGAATTGGTTTTTTGAATGCAACGTTTGCCAAACCGGGCCGCTATATACTTTCTATGAATATGTTCAATTATCAAAAGAAGCTTTGTTAACTGAAAATGGGCAATCACTTCTTTGTTTCGGACACTCGCTCCAAATCACCAACTCGCACCAAACTCAGCGCTCCAAAGTCAAAGCTGTCAGTCCAAATAAAAACTTGCTGACTTATTCTGCGAATTACTAACAACTGTTCAAACTGTTTTAGAGTAGTATAAGCAGATATTATTTCTTTGCCAACAAAACGTGGGTTTGAAGACAAAGCACTTATTTGTGTGCGGGTTGTCGTGACGATCTCCGGTCGCCATATAAACTGTAGTTCCTGTTCTTTCACTGCGTTCATTGACAAGGAAGCTTTGTGCTGTTTACTTTACTCCACAGCTAACGACTCAAAGTTAATTAAAACCTCACAACAAACAAAGGAAGTATCGTCATATTTTGAAATAATATGAAACTTGAAGTTCAATTGCCTTTCAAAACGTTGTCTTCTTAATCCCTTTTTTGTTGTTGGACATCAAAAGTCCATTAATGCCAAAAGTAATAACCCCTCCTCCAAATTATGCGTTCATTTGCCTGAAACAGTTTAGCTTTGACAGATTTGGCGGTTCAACATAGTGAGCAGAGTTTATTGCGACCTGAAGAACACTATTTTGGTAATAACGACGCACAGCAAATTCAAGGTAAGTCTTGCTTTTTCATTACTCAAAACTAGCACCTTTTCGTAAGTGTTTATATCTTTTGAATTTCATAAATATCCGTTTTGTGCCATACTGGCTGCGCGCCCGCCCAGTGCCGGATTCAAGCCAATATCTTTAGCCTGTTCATTCACAATTCACATTGTCCTCACTTTCGGTGAAGATTATCGTCGATGATGCAAATCAATTGTCTAGATTATATAAGTTCTCACTGCGGACGTCAATAAGTGCTGCCTTTAGCTCCAAGCAGAATTTACTCAGTGATATAAACAACTCCTTTGTAGCTAGAAATTAAAAAACACTGTTTGTTCTTGTCTGTGATATTGAATCCAGTGCACATAAACAGACGCAATTCGTTTTACACACAAAAGGCGAGCAGAGCAAAGACGTGCTCAGTAAAGTGACTGGGTGGAAAACATAACAAGCTTGCCCTGCGACTGCATGGGGAAGAAATATTTTCAAATCATGCACATTCGCGCTGCCGAGAACGCAGTGGTTTAGGTTCTTGTTCGACAACAATGTATATAAATACCCACCGAGTCACCACACGAACATTACAAGTGAAGTATTTATCCTCTCTGCATTTTCGTGTTAAGTACAGGACGAATGCAACTTTAGGCAGTTTTCAGCTTGTAATCTTCGAATAATGAGAAATGTGCAAAAGTGGCAACTTGTAGCTATGCGAGACTTTCGCTAATTAAACAAAGTTCTTCCGTTATTTTTACAGATGCCCTGGAGTTGTGCTGTACCTCTACGTGGTTACTTTTAGGCAGAGATTTGGATAAAAGAAAACCTGTTTGATATAATCTCATAAATGAATACGGATGGTTTTCCAACTATAGTATAATTAATTAACGCAATTTCGTTCAAATATGTTTTATTGCGATCAGCAGTGATAATTTCAAAATGCGCTGTTCTAGTGGCGCCGTAGCTAATCGACAAACTGTAGTTTCAATACAACTTGTGGTTTGGCCATTTTTAGAACCCTTTTCTTCTCTGCTAAATAAAACCAACTGTCAACTGCACAATTCACTGTGTCAGTAACTAGAAATAACTCAGTTTCGCGCCCTTGATATTGTGTTTCAACAAAATCCGCACAATGTTTTCTGATAAGCTCGATATATAATCTTAATTCATTGATCTACTAAAAGTTAATTTTGTTTCGTTTTTCGCCGTGAGGGAGATTTTGCAGATCGGTTTCGAGCGCTAGCCTTTCGTCAGAGCAAAAAACACAAAACAAGTTTCTATAGCCCAGCGAAACAAACCAACCTTCTCAAGTCAACTAACTGTGGCATTTTTGCTACCACGTAGAGTTTAGCTTTTTCGAAACTGACAGGAAGGAATGCACACAGCTACAGGTGCAGTCACAGCACAGCTTGCATTCCAGTCCAAAGTATCTTCACGTAAACTGCCAATACACCGTTCTGGAACCATTCCATTCACTCCTAATTCTCATCACTTGTATTTTGTGATTATTAAGAGGCACTTGCTGAATCTCTGATGAGATATTTAAAGATTTTAATACCATCACTGACAGAAAGCTAATGAAATGTTCAAAACTTGCTCAGACTAAAACAAACAAGTACCAAAGGAATGCTGCGCCTCAGCTCTTCAGTTTACTAACGCAACTCAGTGTTCCCCTAAACACTGATAAGACAGTTAAGAAATTGCAACTGAATAGGGTTAGAAGTACCAATATATCTTACATAAAAAATGTGCCGATCAGTCGCGACTGTGATACACCGTTGACCAATACTCCTGACTGAAGGAAAACATAACAGCGTTTGCGTGAGACCGCACGATTAAACACCAAAAATCGATGACGAACGCTACATGGCCCAACCAAGTTTGTTTATGTCGAGATAATTGGAACATTGCTCAAGGCAAACTATGATTTCATTTGTGTTTCCACCCACTCGATTGGTATTTCTAAGCTGGAGCACGAAATGATTGCTGGGTTGGCCCGCAGCATTGATGTTATCAACGCCATTATCCTCAACTGATCCTAAACATAGCACGCTATTGTATGGTTGGCTACGCAAGTCAGATCAGCGTAAGAGATATCACTCAATGCGGAAATAAACAATGTACGCTCACCAGCAACAATTTCGTTTCTAGATAAACACCGGAGCACTGTTGGACTTCAAAACAATCCACAGAACACGGCATCGCCAACAACAGCTGCAATACTGATTCAGTAAGTCGAGTAATTTTCCGGGTCATTTTGTGTTATATTTAGAGAGACATCATCCAGTTTGGGGTATATTTATTCAACTAAACCAGGACTCGGGATTGACATTTTTTGAAGCAACTCTAAACCTTACTTCATATATTTATTTGTTTTTTCATGCTGTTGGTAAACTGGTCGAGTTTTTAATACTGACGGACTTGCCAATCACAACAAAGGTTTCAGTCTAACTTATAAAATATTACAAAGTCGCAAAATGTAACTGGCAACGCAGCTTTTGAAGAAAAAAATCTGTTAGATTCTCTCCAAAAATTAATCTCCAACACCATGCAGAACTAACTAGAACCGATAGTCGATACAAGCCAAAATGGCGGATTTTCTTTCATCTGAGTCCACAAGAATCTGAAGTGCCATTTATCTGTGCACAGGTGCCACCAGTCCAGCCACAATTCCCTCCGACTGAACGAGACAGATCCCCGAGGCAAGAAAAGCGAATCTCGCTTCAATACTCACAAGCACTCTTCAGTCACATGTCTCTCACATGCAGTCATAATGGCTGAACTTTTTCAGCGAGTTCAGGTTGAAAAATACTGCTCTCTGTAATGAATTGCGGTGATTAAGAGCGGAGTTTCAGCATGTTGCGTTGAATCCATCTGGCTGATCTAGCTGATTATGTTTCACGTAAGCTCGGTTTGGTTTGAATCAGGAACGGCAAAATAAAATCAACTAATTCTATGAGCAAAACACGGTAATGCTCTAGGAAGCACAGCCCACGACTCCTGGCAAAATGAGTAACAATCGTACATATGCATAATACAACTACACATCTATGGCCGTTGCCAACCAAATGCAATTTTCTATTCAGTTTTGTGATATCCGACGCAGTAGTTAGTACTATAATGTCTATATATATAGTGGCGTTTTCCGTTCGTTTCACTCGAGAGTAGTTTCAGCTGTCCTGCCTACCACACTATGTGAATCTTCTAACGGTGACCATCCCATCCTCGCAATACCTGCGAAAATGCTACAACAACTTTTCAAAGAAATTCACGCAATTGTTGCATATTGCATGTGCCATTCCGATCACCGCATTTCACGATAGATCTGGAATTTCGCATAACTTATATGCAATTAATTTTACATGTAATATGCAAAATGAGCTTCAGTTTTATAACCGGTCTCGCCTTGGCTCCTAATCAAGTACTGTTCTATTACATACTGTCCGCATCTTTCAGCGAAAGAAACGGTCTTAACCTACCATACCTGAGAGACTGAATAGGTTTAAGGATTTCGACTTTATGCAGAACTGTTAATGTCAGGGCATCACGAAAGTTTTTGTACTTTGGCCGGTCAAGTCACCCATTAATAGAATAATTTCATCCAACTGAAATATACCAAAATAAGCCAAAAATGTTATTAATTTTAAAAACTGTAAACTTAAACATGCTCGAATGTCAATATCGACATACGGCATGGAGTAACTGCGCACATCTAGCCTGGTACATTGTATTGATCGACTGCACACGAGTGAAGAACGAAAGCCGGAAAGCTGGGTGCGGCGGTAAAAATATACCCCGACCTCAATGTCTATGTACACGTTTGTGAACATTTTCTCAGGAATCTACATGTAATAATCATTTCAAGTTGTGAAACTGGATTAAGGAGGATTCAATGTGAATTCGCGGAGTATCTCCCGACCGTTACTCGATAGGTCAGTTTCTCAGCAGTGTAGTCGGTCGTACATTTGAAAGTTCCGGTGCACGAGTCAGAGTTTCCGTCGCTGTTGCAAAGGTTTTGGCGACATTCATTCCTTGTACAAAGCGAAAGAAAGAAATAATATTTAATAAAGCAAGGCAGTAGAGATCGGGGCTCAAAACCGCGTAGTTGCTATTCAGTGCAACTGAAATTAAAATGAATAGGGTTGATTGCGCAGTATGGTGGAAAGAATACGTACTGCATGCCACCTTCTGGCAAAACAACAACGTGGCTAGTTTACACCCCGGGGGCAGTTCTAAAAACCGGAACCACGTTGATGATAGTTATTGTGATCCAGTGTCTACCAATGGACACTAACCGTAATACTAATAATAAACGATAATGACAGTTATTTTCTGTCTTTCCACTATGTTAAAGGAAGAAACTGCGTCGCAACATGCACAGGTGACTAATGGCCGTATGCTGTGATCGATCAGTTTTCAGTTTATTAGTTGTTTTAAACTCTAGCACTTATTTAGGAGAGGCTTATATAGGAGGTATGCCTCCATATCTGAGTGTATCTGAGGCTTGGAATATACGAAACTCAGGGCAGGCATAGCTTAGACTGAATGTGTTCTTAAAACTTAATACTGGAGTCAGACTTCCCGGTGCCTTTCGTTAAAATTGCGACACTTAAAACTGACCAAACTGAGCTGTATTCTTTTTACACCAGGATTCAAATAAAAGTTGCATGATTCGATATGAAACGTTTTCACTGTGAGAAATATTTAATGTTTAACTAGATTCAGCACTGTACATAGAGTATGAAGTTTAGTGCTGTTTCGACTGAGGCGATAAAGCCAGTCTTTGATACCTCAGGTTACTTCCTTTGCATGCTCCGCATGGCCAGACAATAACAAAGTCAGTTTCCGCGGAGTGATCTCAGTGTAGTGCGGCGATAAAGCGAGGCCGTAAGTTACCGTTAGTCGTTTAACCTCGAGTTCATTGTACATTTTAAGTCAGTCAAAGTTTTAAAGCGAAAAACATTCTTGCCTGCCCTGGCCACCTGTGCTGTTCGGCTCAATCAGACATGCAATATCTCGGTTGGCACCTCACATGTCAGTTCACAAATAACCAATGGTCATCCGTAAATATCACTAGCATGCTCTAATGAAATGATGAGTCATATCATGTAGTTATCGCATGAATATTATCAGACGCCGTACGTGATATATATACCATATATAGAGTGCTATATCAGGCATACCCAGCAGATTTCATTGTATTTGTTGGAGTTCACAGCGAAGGAGACACGCGAACGACATAGATTTTTAAGCCAATTCCCAGATTTTGCCACTGGTCAGCCATGCACTGGACAGCAAGTAAAAACAAAACTATAAAGTTGTAGCTTGTTAACTTTAAATATAAAAAAATGTTCAAAATGAGACCCCGAGGCAAGCAGCAAAGTAGCTGAACTTGATATGCTAAAACAAGTTATCTGACTGACTATTTGAAAATTTTAAAGTATGTACCCCTATACACTTGACAAAGCTATCTTGTTGAAATGTGAAGTTCAGACAGCCGTTAAATAAAATATTTCATCCAGTTTCTAACTAGCTCTCTAAAGCCTGGGGTTGGTTGTTATCCTGAAATATCAACTTGTCACCAGCACTAAAACTGTAAAAGACAGTCACTAAGTCACTAAGCAACAACTAAATACTAATGAATACTAACACTAACATTAATACTAATACTAATACTAAAACTACTACTACTACTACTACTACTACTACTACTACTATTACTACTACTAGTACTAGTACTACTACTACTACTACTACTACTGCTACTACTACTGCTACTACTACTACAATCACGTCCAGCCCCGTTCAACCACGTTCAGCCCGGTTCAATCGCGTCCAGCCCCGTTCAACCGCGTCCAGCCCCGTTCAATCGCGTCCAGCCCCGTTCAACCACGTCCAGCCCTGTTCAACCACGTCCAGGAACGTTCAACCATTTGGTCCTTTGCAAGTCGTACAAATGACTGTTTGAACCTCCTCAGAAACTAGCTCCTGTATAACCCCCCCCTCCTTCCAGAAATCCTGCAAATATAAGGAAGCGGGAGCTTAATAGAGATTTTACGGTATATGGCAACAAGAAACACTTGTCGAGTTAAGGTCATACCTCAGTTTTGCAGTGCGCAGCTCTAATACGCATGATACGTAGTTACTATGATTTGCTACTACACATTACTCATTGTAACCCATATTTAATGTTCGGGATGGGAAATGAAATATACTTATGGACAACTAATGTGGAAATTTAAAGAATTTTCTATGTTTAGCCTGAACTCAGACGCTAATTTTCCTTTAGCGTCTGAGGTCAGGCTATCTATGTTTTGAAGGATATAAACTATTAAAGAATATATTAAACGAATACGAATATTTCAGCTCTGAGAGACAAACACTTAGGGCTTTATATTCTGACATATTATTCACAAATGCCAAATAGCTATAGTTTTAAAAAGGCATTTTTGTTAGTTTTGTCGAAATTTGAGGATAAAAGTGTCATTACTTAGCCATGAATACCGACACTTAACAGTTAACAGCCACTGTTTGGAAATGCTCAGCGGTATCCAATTTTCGGCAAAAAGTACATAAATTAGCATAATTTTCAACGCCGTTACTCAAAAATGAGCACCGGGACCCCACTTTTTATTGAATTTTATGAGTAGCCTTATCAAGATTAACAAATAGGCAAAATTTAAGAAAAAATCTATGTTGGCTTCTATTTCGGATGAATGACCTTAAACCCGCTGTTAATAGTCAAATTCCCGTAAAATCCAATCCGCCCGTCTATCATGTATCTTG
>JANVCJ010006681.1:0-23132 GCA_026413505.1 Epizoanthus ramosus | reverse complement strand
CTATTGCGCTATAAGAAAGGTCGAGGCGATGTCCCAATGCATGTTTAGGGAGAGTACTACACGATACATAGCTGCGCTGAAACCCTTCATGTTTAACTATAAAGGCAGCACGTATATTTGACTCACTGTCGTACAGCTATTGCGCTATAAGAAAGGTCGAGGCGATGTCCCAATGCATGTTTAGGGAGAGTTCAGTTCAATTTTTTCATGTGGAAGTCCCGTACTGCCCCAAGGAAAACTGAATGTGCCGGCTGCATTGCACTGATATCTTGATACATGATCATTAATTTAAATATTTTTTTCGTTTTTATCCCCAGAAGCAAAACGTTTTTAATTTATACAAAAAACACGAAAAAGAGCCGGTTGCATTATGGGATAGCTTGAGGATAAAAACGACATAAAAATATATATATAATTGATTCGCTGGTATTTAGCTACAGTTTTTTCTTTTTCTTTAATATCAACCTTTCTTAAGACTGGTTCTATATCCAGTGCGCTTTTACTCAAATGAACGTTTAATGAACTTGAATTAGTTCTTTGAGCACTTTCCATTTCTCAGGTCAGGCCGGCTCGACTGGTCAGTTATCAACTAGGACGCGACAGCTATCGAAACTGGTTCTGGCCAGACTGGCCCCGCTGATGGATTAGAGTCGTTCAGTTCTCCCGTTCCGGTTCCGGTCGAACGGAGCGCGCGAAATTTGGTGAGTTTGGCGGGAAAATACTCAAGCGCGTCGAAGTTTCCATACACTAGCCAGAACCAGTTAGTCTCTGGGGCCGACCAGACCTAATAAATCAAAAGCGCTTTAACATTGCGTAAAATGTTCGTATTATTATGTTGGCAACCAAACTATATTCACAATGCAAGCGCTTTTGTGACACTTGGCTTACAGTCTACAACCCACTATTGCGGAAACGTATAACTGCCTGTGGACGATATCAGCTCCTAAGCGTGTTTCCGCTCATGTTTTAGATATTTCAAAAGGTTGAGTTGCCCTAATTCTCAATATTTAGTTTCTCGTGATTTCCCGCTCAAAGGCGTGGCCAACCATGTGTTTCTCGATATTGGCAGTTTCAGATCTTTCTTTGTTCGTGCGCATTGTACTATTTTGTTATGCCGAGTAAATTTTGGTTGAATTAATTTTCACAGGTTTTGTGGGATTAACAACTGGCTAATTTCCATAATGAAAGAATACTCTTTAAGGCTGATAAGCCTGCGGATATGCATCACGTCTGTTTCCTAGTTATATACAGTACATATAGGTGTATAGGAGTAGAGATTTTTCCTAGTTTAGTTTTCCTCTCGCGAAACGCTTTCTTTCTCTAAATATAGCCGGTGTTCCCGTCAGTTGACAAGTTTGGTTATTTTGTGGTTGTAAATATTATCCTAAAAGTGACCGACGTCCGGACAGAAATACAATCATGGAATCGGGTGCTTACGTATATTACTTTGGCTGCTCATGGGTGACTCAAACCTCACACAACAGAGAAGGAACTATTTCACAACATTGCCAAGTGCACGTCTTTCTTAACTTCGTAGCAAACCAATTTCCGCCACAGAAAATTATACTCGGTACGCACGATTTGAGATTTCTATCTGTTGAGAGTAATTTAAGAGATTTTAGTTGTAATCTAAGATCTCAATTATATATATATCATTTTAGAAAAGGACTAAACTAATATATTTATACCAGTAGAGGCAAAAGTGTTTTGCTAAGCTGTTGAGATCTATACATTATTCTCGGGAACCCAGGTGACAGTGTAATCAAGTTGAAAATGAAAGAATCCAGTTGTAAGACGTATGGGAGTTGCTATGTACATTGTTACTATCACTGATACAAGTTTAAACATCTCAGAGAACCTGTTGTCACTCTAATTATTGGCAATAATTGGTGAATTAAGCCCAATGGAAAGCTAACAACGTTTGTGTTGATGTCGGTTCTGTATACACATTATACGATATATCCGCTGACAAAGAAGCGCGCGTCTCGTTGACATAATATTCATGTCATAGATGTATACACTGCAAGCAGAGGAAAGGCCTATTCTCAGTGCATGGCTTATATTAATGAGACTACCGAATAAACAACTTGTTGTCGATACTGAAACATCACTATCGCCAAGCTCTCAGAACCTTGTGCTTTTGTAACCTACAGGCAAGTCTTAAAGCCAAGTATGTTTTGAATCGCCCTCACCCCACTCCCCATATATACCTGTTCATATGAAGACATTCAAGATCTCTTCTACCGCAAAATACCCATATGCGATCGATGGATCTGAAGCAGTTCAGATGACTGAACTCAGGGTTCGTTTTCTCGAACAACAAAAGTAGCACTTGACTTTGCATCAGTTTTGAAACGAGCGGGCTAGCATGGCGTTCAGGCCAAACTAAATAATGTTGTTTGTATCGGCCATACTTCCCAAAGTTTGCTGACAATTTGATACCCAGTTCAATTGCTACAAGCTGATTGTTCCAAGTTCTTTGATCAAAGCAATTTCTTGTCGATATAGGCATCGTGTGTCGCCTCAAATATTTTGTTCAGTTTTGGCGACCCCCTTTCAAGGACTCCTTTCAGAATGCAATCTTGGTCGGCAAGAAGTTCGTCCTCGGCGAGGTCGGAACTGAGTATGAGTTTAAACTCTTCTCCCTCTGGCGCTCCGTCTGGTAACACACCCCGAATAATAATGCAATCTCCTTCACGGAAAGACACTTTTCCATAAAATGGTTCACTGAGCCGCGATCCCAGTTGCTGGACAATCTTGCATTTTCGCTTAGACTGGAAAGGCTTGACGCGGTGGAATTTTATTATCCAGGATCGTGTACTTGAGGAAGGTTGAGATTCAAATGGCAGCAGATGAATTCTAATAGGTACACCCGTGGGAAGTCCAAGGCAGGTCCCTGACGATTTGCCGCCATGCAAGTTCATTTTTAACATTTTGATGCTCTCGATGGAATATCGATTTTTGTTTGGTGGGCGTTGTTTTTTCACGGGCGTTGGAAGATCATCCATTATACACCGATCTACAAACACTCTTCGATTTTCACGGTTTTCAGTAGGCAATCCCCGCCTCTCTGGCAAATCACAGACCTTAATTATTCTCTTCTTTGGTATTCCTTGTTTTAACTTGCAGATTTCTGGAAGAAAATAAGGAAAATTGAATTGTTAGCCACTCTGTTAGTCAGGCGTGCAGCAATCCGGCAACTAGCGACTGAAGACATCTCAAGACTGAAATGTTTCAGTGCATGGTTTAGTTTTTAGTTTCCATATTTGCATGTGCTTTCAGCGGTGGAAGAAAGGAATTAAGATTGGCTTTGAAATAAAAGGAAACATCACATGTCACATTTTAAACCAGAAACATCGTTAAGCGACTTTAGTGGGTATTTGCGTAAAAGTAAATGCAAATTGTGTATATTTATAGAGACTGAATTTCACCGACACTGTAACCGCGGAAAGTGTTTAAACTTTTGATATATCACGCCCATATAAAGACCTTTCAAAGGTATGAACACATTCCCTTCTATTCAAACTCCTGGTATATGTGACATATATGCAAACGATTCAGTTAAGTCCACAAATTTCCTGGACGTACGTGAGACCTATTTATGAGGGCTACCGATATGCCCTCGAAGCATGTTGAAGCATTAAACCCAGATTCACAGGTTGACCATGGTCGCAGGCATGCTGATCGTCATTCTCTCGGCCAGTTGGTGATTTCAAATATCGTTCATTGTGAGAACACTTCTGCACCACTGTCAGTTTCAATCGTCATCACTTTTAGAAGATCAAAGCTCCGTGCGCACTGATACGTTTCTAAAGAAAAGCCTCTATACTTTGGAAAGTGTTTTCGATAAAAACGGCCCGCGTTTTCCATCGCTTTATTTATTTATTTATTTATTTATTTATTTACCGTTAATGCCTACCCTTCGAGGCCGAAGATTGATGGCGTGGGGTCAGCTAAATAATACAAAACAAACCAAAAACAAAAAAGATACCAAAAACTACAAAATACAGATTTCTAGTTTACAGGACTGTGATTGAATGAGGAAACGGACTGTTTGAAATTAGTTAAGTTAGTGTTCTCAAAGAAAGACTGATCCACTGAGTGATTGTTCTGGGATAGAATGAGAGACGGTGAGAGGAGGTACTGGTAGATAGAGGTATGCAAACCACAGTTCCTCTTTTGTTAACTACACCTGTCTTTCATATAATTATGCTTGCAAATATTTAGCACAATATCAGATACTTATACCATTACCATACTGCATTAAGAAAATCACAAAATATTTTTAAATCACCTGATATGGCCTCTGGACTTATCAAGGAGTCATTACCCTGCTCATTTCTGTTACCAACAGGGACTAGGTTCTGGTTAGTATGTTCTTTGCCCGGATTACTCTGACCATCTTTGTCTTCATGCTTGAAGAATCCTTTCAACGAGTTAAGTGGCTGTGGCTTGTCCACTGTAGAACTGTTGTGCCTGACTAATGGTGTTGCCAACTGATTTTTCAGATGGTTCTCCGGTGTCCAAACATCATTACCTCCTTGATTGTTGGATGATGCATTTAAAGCAATTTTGGAGCTTGGATTCGCACTTGCAATTTGTCCTCTAGATCTGGAATTTGACTGATCTGCTACATGTACGGGTGAAGTATCAAGCACGTGCATAATATCAGTAATTGTGGAGTTGCCATTGATTCCATTCTGGTTACCACTTGTGTTGATTTGTCCATTTCCAACGCCATGCAAACCTGCAGTAGGAACACCAGAATGGCTGGCTGCGGGATGCATGCGTACTGGACTCAGCTGAGCTGGCTGTCCTGAGGGCTCATTTAAATGTCGATTTCCTGGGATTAAAACCTTTTGTGGGTTAGTTGATGAGTTTGAATTGGCAGCCTGACTATCATAGGGTTTCCAATTATCTACTTGTCCTCTGTTTGTTCCAAGAGTTGGCTTTGCAAAGACACGATCTCTGGCAATGTTCTAAATGTATGAAACAATCCACAATTAGCCTAACGACACTCTAGAAAGTAAGGTATGCTGTGATTAAATATCAAAATTACATAACAGTTTTCTTTCTTGTGCATTGAATTCTCTCAGGAGACAAGAAAGATAGGACTTTATATGATGCACCACCACTAGCTACATATACCAGAACATTGTTGTAGACAATTTATTGGCCTGGAATTCAGAGGGGTCAGGGTAAATGTAAAAATTTTATTTATTTTGTTCCAGAGACAAACATGCATGGCGGGATGATAATTGCAAGACTTTTGCTGGCTCCCCGGCTGTACATATTCCCTTCCAATGTGCTGTGGAACACTGTAAGTACAAAAGTTGGATTCATGAGAAGACAAATTGAAATCTTAATGGATCAGAGAAATCAGTTTGGACTAAAGAATTACAAGTGGAGGTCTGGTGATCAAGTTTGTAATGCTCATTTTCCTGAATCAATTCCACTTTATTTGGTACATCCTCTGCATTTGAGCCACAAAATAGCCTCAGCTTTTTACACTTTACTAGTTTCTTTGGTCAGTTTTGTGCCAGGAATGTGGGTTGCCCGTCATGCTTTACACGTGGCCATCTTTTATCGTACATGTATGGTAAATTCAAAAAGGGATAGATTGTGACAATACATAATAATGAATTATTGTTATCATCAGGCAAAACTTTTAATGGCCTTGCTCATCCAAATAGCATTACATATACCAAACTACATGTATTACAAGTATACTTACCTGGTTGGGGCTTGGTTTTCCTGGAGACATGTCATTGGTTGGTATCCTTGATATATACCCAGTCGGTATCTTTTCTCTTGTAGTTAAACGGCCAGGTGTGGGACTGACACCAGCGTGTGTTTGGATATTGTTCTGTCCACTTGTATGCCATGTGTTCACACTGGGGCCATTGTTTGGCTTTGCTCTCCCTCCACCAACATTGGATGGAGAGACAACTGGACCATACTGTGCTGTCTGTGGAATTGTATTAGAAGAGGAAGTATCTGCTACAGGGTGTTGCCATCTGTTCATGTCAGGAAATAGTGGAGTATTTATCCTGGTACTTGGATGCCGTACTTTTTGTTCATGTGTGGGTGGCAGATTATTTGGTTCACCTTTATGCCAGCCATCTACATTGTTGGAAGATTGATGGAAAGTAGTCTTAACTGTTCCTTGACCATCTAGTGATTTAGAATGAGGTGATGAGTTTGTTGTATACTGTGGTCCCCAGCTTGGGTGCGTATTAAACCCATGGGTTGGAGAAGAGAAATCAGGATGGCGTGATGGGTATGGCCTTGGCTGGTCATAGTCCCAGCGATTGTGTTCCCCAGGCCTCGTTGCCCATCTCTCTTTGTCATAGGGTCCATAAGGTTTATTATTGTAGCCAAATGGCTGTTTGTACTTCAATTCCTTGTCATGGTAATGGTTTCTGTAATTTCCTTTATGGTATTGGTTCTTGTCACCACTATCATCGTCATACTTGGATGAGCCATGATCAATGCGCTCATGGTCATGTTCCCTGGTGTTTGTCTCACCATGGTAATTGTGATTGTTGTATTGTTCACTTTCTCTATTCCCATCACGTTCATTGTGATAGGGATGATTTCTGTCTTGCATATTATGCCACTGTGGATCTCTGTTATTCTCACCATCCAAGCCGTAGCGTCCATGATCATACTTTACATAATGCTGCTCTTCATGCTCACGAGGTTGGTGACCACCCTGCCAATCTTGCTTCTCATGTTTAAAGTCACGGGGATCTTCTTTACTATAATGTGTTTCTTCCTTGCCACTCCATTCTCCTTCAGTGCCCTGCATATTGCCTTTGTGATAAGGTAATTTCCCACGGATGTCATGTAATTGTGGATTCTGCGATGTCTTATAATCCCTCCATTCTCCGCCGTGATTTTCTGAATCCCAGTGATGTTCGTGTGACATTTTTTCATGGTTGTAGCCATGTGACTGATCTTCGTGTTTGTAGTCAGGTGATTCCTCAACATCAATGTGATGCTCGAAATGACGTATTTTTTTCAAATATTCTAATTCCTTTTTATGAGCTCTTTCTTCTTCCTCGTGAAATCGCTCTCGTTCTTTTTCAAATAGTTCTTTATCATCTTTGTTTCTGTGCCAGCTTCCTTTCCTATATTCCCCTTCATGATCTGAATGGGCTTTATGCCGATGATGAAAACGCCATCGTTCATCTCCGTCTTCACTGTCACTGTCTTCTTTGTGCTGTCTACCATGGAATCTTAGGTGATGTTTTGAATGATAGTTCCCTGGGTGTTTTTTGCGATACTTTTCATGCTGTCGATCATCAGAATCCCCTTGTGTGTCTTCACCTACAAACACGTGATGGTGGCGTGATCTCTGTCGGTTTTGTTCTTTTTTCCTGCGACTATCCTCATCTCTGTAGTCATTGTCATGGAAACGTGCTCTATGTTTTTCTTCATCTTCATCACGATCCTTCTTCTTGTACTCATGATGGTATCTGTGGTTTCTATTATGATGCTTTCCTCGGCGTTGCTCATTCTCTGTGTCTTCACTTTCTTCATGACTATTTTCATGTCTGTCTTCATACTCAGCTGTTTTATGACGGTAATGGTGTTTGCGGCCTTCTCGAATGAATGAGTCTTCATCAGTGTTGCTATTGATGTTGTCACCAACATTATGGTGGTGTTTTCCGTGAATACGATGATCATCAGATTCCAAATGATCATCATGATGTTTATGTATTCTATTCCTTTTTCGCTCCTTCCATGTATCTTCTTTATTCTCAATATCTTTACTGTGTTCTTTACTGTCATGGAATTTCCTGTTATGCCTTGCATTTCTAAAATCTTTCGTATCCGCTTTGTCACTTTCTTCTGCATATCTGTCATGGTATTTCCTGTTGTGATGTTTCACCTCCTTCCTATTATCATCTTCTTCATCATGGTGGCGATGGTGATATTTAGTTTTAAGAGGTCTTTCAAGTTTGTGCTTCTTTACTTTTCTTCGACTTTTCTTATTGCCATTATCGTCATCATCGTTATTATCATTTTGTTTTTCTGTCTTAACAGGCTTACTGTGTGTCTTAGACGTGTCTTGATATTTGCTGTGTGAATCTCCATCTTCACTGTCTTTCAAATCTTTATGACTCCTGTGATGATTCTTTTTCTGTTTTTGGTGATGTTGGCTCTTTATTCGCCGATCCTCTTCTTCATCAGTCTCTCCACTACCTGAAATGTCGCCATTGTTATTATTGTGATTTTCATGATTTTCTCTATCTTTGTGTCTTTCACTCTTATGAGAATGCCTATGGTGACTGGCATTTGATTTATTTTTGTGCTT
This sequence comes from Epizoanthus ramosus, assembly GCA_026413505.1. Lineage (NCBI taxonomy): Eukaryota > Metazoa > Cnidaria > Anthozoa > Zoantharia > Epizoanthidae > Epizoanthus > Epizoanthus ramosus. The sequence goes on along the minus strand of JANVCJ010006681.1, from coordinate 14,809 downwards.
CTTGCTTCTGTGCGTGTGCAGTTTCTTCTCATCTTCTCCTGAGTTTTCATCTTCGCTGTCGGTAGCATCCTCTCCAACAATGACATGTGGATGTGATTCATGTTTACTGCTAGTTGAATCATCTTCTTTCTTCTTCTTATTTTTGTGCTTGTCCTTGATCTTCACTTTGAGAGATTTTCTTTGATGCTTTTTCTCCACCCTCTTTTTCTTCTTTTTCTTGGGCAAATCTTCATGTGGAATGTCATTGGACATTAAAATATCAAAGTCAGCACCACCAAGATCATCCATATCACCATCCAGTGCATCAGTACGACCTCGTCTCTTAGTCGTGTGCTTTTCTTTCTTATGCTTACCATGTGTGTTCTTCTTTGCACCCTTTGCTGAGAATGCTGTGCTGTCTGAGAGTTTGCCTGACTTATAAAAGTGTGCTGCAGAACTGTTCAGCTGTGTGTTAGGTTTACCTGTCTCCTGTTCTCCACTTCCACTGCTGCTTCCTTCAACTACAGTTCTAGTTCCATTATAGAGAGTATCCACAGTGGATTTTGCAACTGAAGGTTTAGAAATATTGGTGCTATTTGTTCCTGTATCATTTGCTTTGTTTGCTACAAATGTTGCAGTGTGGTGTCCATTTCCAGCCCCACCTAGGGCACGATAGGCTTCATTGCTATCCCCAGCCAACTTAATATGTTTTACTACATGTCTTGTAACCTTAGCAACTTGGTTGTCACCAGTCACGTCAGCCATGATTCTGCTGCTTTCCGCACCTGGCTTTGTATGCTCAATCACATTCTTTTCAATCCTGTTATTGCGCATTGCCTTCATCTCTCCTGTTATGTTCTTAGTATATGTAACGTTACTTTTTGTCACAGCAGATATCTTAACATGATGTTTGGAAGAATTTTGCATGGGTGTTTTCTTGGAAGACTTTCGTTTGGAGAACGTTAGAGTATCTTTCAAGAATGCAGGCTGACCCTTTTGGTTTGATGCAGCCTGTTTCTTTCCTTTCCCTTTGTTAGGATATTCTTGCTCATCTTCCCCATGAATAGTACCATGTATGGAGCCACTTGTTTTTGATGTGCGATCTCTAGAAGGATACTTTACCTTTTTATATTTGTGGGTGCTCTTTCCACCATTTTGTGTCAATTTGTTTCTGCTTTTTGCAGTTTTTGTTCTTTTGGAGTCAAAAACTTTCTCTTCTACTGTACTGATGAAAGCTTTATTTTTGGTTGGCTTTCTCTGTTTGGCAGTAAATGCAAATGTTTCTGCATGTTTTACATTATTTTGATGTTTAAGCAAAGTTTTGCCACCCTTTCTACCTCTTACTTGTGATTCTAGTTTTAGTTTTTGGGAGACTAAAGTGACGTTTCTTGTGTCTGTGGCACCTTTTTGGTGGTTTAACAATAATCGAGGACCAATCTTCTGTGGTCGGTGTTTTACTTGTGAAGATGCCACTGATGTAATCTTATGTTCTTCTTGTGTTGTGTCCTTTGATGTTTTAGAGTCTTTCATTTTACCTTTGTGAATCCCAAAAGGTTGCTTCGTATCATTCTTTAATCTTTCATACTTTAGTTGTTCCGAGTTTTTCTTATTCTGTGCCATAAGTTGATCATCAACAGATGATGTATCATGCCTTTGAATTTTCTTTGTAACTTTAGTTACATGGCCTGAAGTAGCATGAAGATCATGATGTATCCAATATATAGGATCAATTATATTCCTAGTCTCATTTTTAAACAGATTCTTAACTCTTTCCAAAGACTTTGTTGGGTAAGTGTCATTCCTAATTGATGGAACAATAAACTGATTTTGTTGCAAAATATTTTCAGTTCTCATTGGTGACTCATGTCTAGACTGTTGCAGGATATACTTATTTTCGTTGTCACTCTGAGTTCGAGCTTGCTGTCGGACTGTCGTTGATTTAGTTTGTTGCTGTCTGATCCTAGTATCCAAACTTTTCCTTGACATTGTTGAGTTTCTCTCCAAGTTGGTTGCTTCTAAGTCGTCATCATCAGAGCCTAGATCATCCAAATGGCTATGAATGCTTTCTAGTTTTAATGATTTATGATGTTTTTTGACTATGTCAATGAATCGTTGTTTGTTTTTTGTCCGGCCACTTGTCTGATTGTTTCTGTTTGTAGGTGTTGAGCCACCATTCGAGGAATTTGTAATGGGCCTTGTCAAATGGACTTCAGATATTTTCTTCACAATGTGTTGATTATGTACATGAATATTCAAAGTGTTTACAGGAGCTGATTTCATTTGGTTGTATTTGTTATGCAGCTGTCTAGTCAGCAGTTGTTTACTTAGTTGCTTAGCATCTTTTGTTGATTGCTTGTTATATTTCACTGTTGTTTTTTGCAAGTTCTGTTCTTGCTTTGAAGGCGGCTTGAAAGGAACGGAAATGGAACTCTTCTCTGGGATCTGGGTATTCACTTCATCGTAATCTTCTGATCCTAAATCCTTCACCTTCTCATTAGCTATTATCTTTGTTACCTTCTGTGGATGCACACTTGAATCTCTGTCACCTTTTCTCTCATCTCTTGCACTGTTTTGTTTTAGTTCTTCCTTGCTTTTGCTTGTAAATGCAGTTGAGGAAGGCAGATTATTATTTTCCTGTTTTCTCTGTTTCACGTGTTGGTCTCCTACATGTAGTTGCGACTGGCGGTTGCTGCCAGTTGCTTTGGTAAAGGGTTCTCTGCCTTCCAATTCGTCTGCATCGTCAGATCCAAGATCCTCAAGCTCTGTTCCCGCTGCCAGCTCCTTTGGATTGACAAGTTTGGTCTCATGTGAATTGACAGCAGGAAGAGTAACTGCACCTTCTGATCCCAGCTCCCCTGGGTCTTCATTATCTTCTTCACTCTGACGTTGGTTTCCTAATGTAGAATTAAGATATCAACATATGTCTCGAAATGAATTCAGTAGTTGTTAGTTTGATACATGTAGATACACAGTTTAGACTGCCAACATGTAAAAGAAAGACTTTAATTGCTGTAGAAACAAAAACTTCAGGACACAAAAATCATAGGGTTTCGGTTTGCCCCCCTGCCTGTTTGAAGGTTAAGTGTGTTTTTGTTCAGTTATCAACTGATTTACATTCTGCAGGCAGACTTTTTGTACAAACCTAACTTTGTGGAATTTAAAAAAATGTCCAATGTTTAAACATATTTGAAAATTACAGTATTTTACAGATGTGTTTGTTGTTTAAATGATTGCTTTCTAGCAAGTATATTGATGAGGTGAACAAAAATAACTAATTTCTCCTCTCTGACAGCCCTTCCAAAAAGTGCATGCATGTGGCATGCATGCAGGGGCATTTGCATGCATACACCATGTGTAGAACCACTTGCATGTATGCATATACATGCATGCATGCATTTAGATTTGTATCAGCACACAGTCAAATACATGCAAGCACTTTGTTAATGCATGCATGCATATTTTTTAAGGGAGTACACCATGTAAATATTAAGAAACCATAACGTGAAAATCACTGCTGAATTCCCCCCTCCCCCATGCAACCTACAGAATACTGTGGAAGACAAACGTAGATATTTTTTAATTTACATATACTGTAACTGAACCAATGAGTGACAGTAGCTGAATAAAGTTACTATAGATAAATAACATTAGCATAACTGTTTTGTCTTCAGAAAACTGTTTTTCAGAGATTTTCTGCAATAAAGTTAAGATGAAGGTTTTGGACAAGACAACCAAAATTTCCAAATTTGTTGCCCAAATGACAAGTAGCCAAATATTTTAATTTCGAACACTGTATAATGGTTGGCTATGTCACTGCTCAGCTGGAAGACAAGTTCCTGAAAAACTTGTGTTCTGGTAAACACACATGTAAAATGTATGCGAAGTGAAACATTTCAAGGTGAGAATAAATTGTGATTTTGGTTCCATGTATTTTAATTTCAGTCTTTTGGTTGCCATTAGCCAACAATTTTCATCCAGTAAATAACCGACTCCTAAAAACTAACTTGTACACATAACAAGTACATATACAACAACAACAACACATTGATTATTCAATACAGCAATAGAAGACAACACATGAGATCCAGGGGGTCTCAAATTGGTGACAGTAGTTAAAAAACTGCCATCCTACCTTTGTTCCGGTCCACTAGTGCAACTTGAAGTGGCACCCTTAGCTGTCCCTTTGGCCTTGGGTAGCCATGGTAACAGCCCTGGTGTCCGTGGCAGATGACACCGTAACACTGCTGATCTTCAAGGAATGCTAGTAGGCAGTCGCGCACTTTGCAGCACTTTGCGTTGCACTGCTCGGAGTTAATGGGCCCATCATGGAGTTTCCTGAACTGTTTTGTGTGATTAGAACTGGACAAGAGCACTGTGTAAGTTGGTACAAGACGTTCAGGACAAGTAGAACTATTGATGTATGTCGAGTGCTGAATCACACTTCTGTTTCCTGGAATCAAAATAATTGAAGTTATTTATTTATTTCTAGATTCAGCACAAGTGCGTAGTACATAAAACAAAAGGACATTAAATGGATCAACACACCTGCAACCCACCCCAAAAATAAAAGACATATCCACCCCTAGATCACACCCCAGATTAAGATTAAGATATTAAAACTAGCAGAAACACACAGTGCGGTGACAATTAGGGCAAATTAGCTTACAAGTACAGATGTCATACTGGTCAAAAACGATGTAAAGACTGCAAAAAGAGAGATGTAGCTGATTCAATGTTGTCGGGGAATGCATTCCATATGCTAACAATGCAATAATACAAATTGTTACTTGTTGTTATCACGGATTCGTTCTGTATTAGTTTCGCTCCTTATTTTTCAATTCTCGTCTTCTATTTTCTACTCAGTCACCGAAACAGAATAAACAGAACCAATATCCATGACTTTCTGGACGATTAATCCCAATTTTCAACATTTTAAAACGTATTTCTCTCAACTTGTGAACGAAACTTCTAGAACTCGTCTTCTCTGGCGTCCCGCTCTTCTTTGTGATCTGTGCGCGCGGATCTCGAATGACAGCCAGTACCTCTCTTATCCAATCACGATTCAGATAAATTTAAGACAGCCAATCAGCGTGTGGATTATTGACCGATCACGATTACGCGCCGTGAGACTTTATTGGTTTTCAGTCTGACTGGATAGCAAGATCGAGTGTTTCCTAGTTTGAACGTTCAAAGCAACGGAGTCAAACGAATGCAGATGCAACTCACTTGGCAGACTAGTTTGCGAATATTCAATAAATGCAATGAAGCTCGCACAGCTAAATGGTATGTTTCTGGAAGAAGCTACACCAAGGCAAAACGTACCTCTACAACGCCGCCGATGAACAGATTTGCATTTTGAACATAGAAAGCAATCCGTACAATACTACAGACCGTCAGACAATAAACTGTTCCCATAATTAGGTACCAGGTTTGTGGATTTTTAAAAGCTGGTTACTGAGGAAGATCAGAGCCCTCTTTACAGATTAGTACTCGGTGAGCGGCGTTATAATTTATTATTCCAAAACACTTCCATATATGAAAATTAGAGTTCTCGGTAAAGCGACGTTTACTATTAGCAATACATGTACTTAACCCTAGAAAGCTTGGGGGGGGATCAAGAAGCTTTCTTGTAGCTGTTACTTATTAGTAAACACGTGTTTTGACGTTTATTGTAATTTGCTACCCCCTTCGCCTTTGACTCGTGCTACCACAACTATTTCTTGTTCTCCCAACTTGCACTACATACATGCACTCATGGTACCATAACTTTGTCAGACATTTTGGGCAGATTTTGTCCGCTCGCGTAAGACATCCAAGTTGTTTACCCCATCTTATACGTCACTTTGGTCTGTCAATATAAACATCTTAACAACCTCGTTTGGTCGGTCTGTACAGGAGAATATTTTGGCCGAGGTCTTGTCTGTGCAAAACTGAGACCGAGGGAAAAATATTCTCGCGGACAGCCCGATCAAACGATGTCATTAAGATTTTTGTCACATGGCGTTTCTCTTGCTTATGAAATGTTTGCAAAACAAAAAGTCATGTTGCCGGTCCGAAAGCCCGTATAGCGAAACGTCTGTACGGCAAAATACAGACATGGTTTTCAGCCAATCACAACGCAGGTATTTAGTTACAGATCTGAGAATCCCGCTTGCCATATAATAAATACCTCTTATTTAATAGCTGAGTGCGAGGACGGTACGGTAAGTTCCTTTTATGGTCCAAGCGCGAAGCGCGCGGGCCATGAAAATGGGAAGGAAAAAACGAGGATCCATACTTACCCTACAGACCGAGCAAACGAGGCTTTCCTGATAATTCGGAGCAAGACAAGGCGTGCAAACACATGAAAAGATAAACAAACGACAGCCGCTCGAGAGCGAGAGGTCCGTACGACAACTTACGGATCTGAAATTGACCAATCGCGAAATTCACTAGCTATATATCGATGCATCGCTCCTCGATAAATATTCTGCCACTATTCACCTCGATTTCAGAGAATACTTGTTAAATAGACCTAACAATGAAACTCGCAAAGCATAACTCTTTTGACAAACACCTTCATTTATTTTGTTAAAATACCGTATTTGCCACCTGTAAACTCTCCAACCATGAAAGACAACAAGTTTTATTAGGATTTCAAATTAGCAAGTTTTTAAACATCTTCAAAATTGACAAAGCTATGTTATGCTTCGTTATAAAAGAAGTACTTTGTTAATCAGATATTTTTCTGTAAATCGTAGTGTTTGTTTGTGAACTTGTTTTGAAATACAAATTGTTCTACGCTGAAAATAGCAAGACCGCATTGACTTAAACAAGATGAGCTATTTCTTAACTGAAATTGATCTTTCCATTTAATTTAAAATTATAGCAGATAGAGTAGACTACGAGCAGTCCCTATTTTCCTCCGTAATCCGTCGAGAGTTGGCGAAAATAAGATCGTACAGCGCGGGAAAGGCGAAAGACTGGGGCGCGTCTTTTTTCGCCAACTCCCGACGGATTACGGAGGGAAAAGAGCAAATAGAGCAAATTCTAAGATATACCGTGCGTTAATTGCCACAAAGTTCTAATATTTATTTCAGAGTATATAGAAGGGTTAGTGTGGTGATTCTAATATGAACTGGAGTCAATTAACGAAATCTTGGACAGTATAAATTACAAGGCTTCGGGTATCACCATAAAACTCGTTACTTTATGTAGCGGTTATGTTTCAAATAAACACTCAAACATATTACTGGCATATTAATAGTAAGGTCCTCGGCGTGAGTGCGCTCACAAAGAAGGAAAAAACATGTTGTTTCTATCGGTGTCAAACAAATGCTCTCTTTTTATTCGCCTGCATACACTACAAGTAATAAACTTTCTCTTAACAGTTGAGTTTTGAATAATAAGATTCTAAAATATTCTACAGCGAATACCGCAACATACCTTCAAATGAACTGTCGTTTTGTTTGATTCCTGACACTTGATCCTTTGCCAAAAGCCCCGCTAAAACGTTCTGACAAAGTTTTGGCTGACCACAGCGCAATCCAAAGCATCGACTTCCAGAGAGAACCGCGAGCTCGCATGATCTGTCTGCACAACACAAGTCTAAACAATTCCCAAAGTCCGTGGCGTTTCCGAGCTTGGAAAAGTTAAAAGACTTTGGAGCCGTTTTGTTGCTCGAGTCAGTGCAGCGCTTAGTACCTGCTGCATGGGATCTTGCGATACCCGTTTGAGCGGAAAGCGATATTTTGTTTAGCTTTAATTCATCCTTTGAAACAAAATTCGTATAATTATTTCCTTGGTTTTCCAACACGATCTCGCACTCACTGAATCCATAGTTCAAGGAGAGAATCAGCAGAAGAACTCGTGGACAGAAGACGGATTTCCCATGACATACAAACTCCAACATAGATCAGTCGAGGAAATTGTCTGGTACCAGTATTTCCAAAACTCATATCCACAACTCCAAATCACTGACTTCATCCATTCTTTTCCTGCCTCGATCTAAACATGCCTGTACGCAGGTCTGTTATACCTTGTAATTTCTTTCTTCTATCTGAAAAAAGTCGTTTTTCCCCCTGGAGGTACTTTTTGATTTCTCCCGTTTCGAAAAGGAAAACACCCATTACGTCATTTACTAACAATCTGTGTGTTGGCGAAACTGTTTACGGAATCGGGCCAATCACATACGCCCGTCGCGTACTGTGTTCTGGTGCTCCGCTGACACTGTCGGGTGGGCCCATTCTTCTCCGATAAGCTAAGTATCAACTTTTCAGGCGGTGCCGAATCATAATAATGAAAATAATAGAATTACAGGTAGATATTTAGGGATTCTGTATTGATGCCGAGTGTAACCTGTGAACAGCGCTTGGGCCCAGAGGAGGTCGAGAGGAGAAATCTTCTCTCATGCCTCGAGACTTGGACAGAACAAGCTGTCCGCAGTGAATTTAACGATTGTTTAGCGAATCGCCAAAATCAGTTGTATTAATTCAAACTACATAAAATCGTTCAGTTTTGTATTTTTTTCCTATATAGATTCAGGTTCTAAAGTCAGTCATTCACCAGTAAGTACAACTAAGTACAACTTAAAGCGTCGCCGAATCTTTTAAAATATCTTTAATGCGCCAGCAGCTAAAACTAACCGTTTTCAAAATTATTTTATCGTCTCAAGTACTGGGAAAGTAAAAAAAACCGTTTAACTAGTTCTAAAAGTTTTAATAATTATTAGCAAATTGCTATTTTAAATAATTAAGCAATCCGGCTTTTGGCTGCCATGTAACTTGCTTACTTAGTATATTTGCTCAAACAAGATTATTACACGTATTTACTTAGTGCTCCGTTGCAGCCGGCTGGGGCGCGGAAAACTGCTCGCGCGCGCCTTGAACTTTCCATGTTTTCTCCGCATTCTCCAGTTCGATAAACGCTTCATGATAAACACATTCAATCACCACCGAGATACATTAAGACAGCTTAGCATTTTAATTTATGGCCGTACCTATTAACCTATTTACTGCCAGTGCTAGTCATAACATAAATACAGAAATTAAGGATGTTTTAACAATTTTAAATCTAATCTTAAAACTTTTCTTTTTCGGGAAGTGTTTTTATCATTGTAATTTTATTGTGCCTGGTTTCTCATTTTATATCAGTATATATAGATATATTGATATATTTTTTAATTGTAATGAGCATTGAGAATTTATTTTAAATGCGCAATTTTTAAGAAATATTACTCTTGTCTAGATAGTCCCCTCTCGATATCCCCTTACGAGAAAGACAGCTTTTTCTAAAACGTGCGTAACCAAAAAATCAATAATAATAATAATAATAATAATAGTAATAATAATAATAATAATAATAATTACTATCAGTTACAATTATTATTATTTATGATGTTTGTGAACAAAGATTTGCCACTTCATAATACCGGCGTATATAGACTATATATATATAAACTATATAAATAGGATATTTCCTGCGTCCGTTCAAAAAAACAAAAAGGAAAGGAAACACTGCATATATATAAGAATTACAGAGACCTAATACAATCTACAGTCTATATAATTATTTCTCTGAGCGATAAATTTAAATATGCCAGATACATTCTTTACAATAATAATTGATTGATTGATTGATTGATTGCTTGCGCGTGCTAGTGAATATTAATTAATCGTTCCCGAGCCAGAATCTTAATGAAGACGTTAAACTAATTAAATTATTTCAACACCTCTCGTTCATTATTTTAATTAACGATTTAATCAGTTTTTAACAATAGTGACGTAAAATAATTACGTTGCAGTACAGAATCTGCAAAAGGCTGGTCGAGCAAGAAAGCAGAGCTGCCAAAATACAGGTAAAATGTATAGAAAATTGTCCAGAACTGAGTAATTTGTGTCTGAATACCGGTTCGAGTAATACCGTCAGTTTTATTCATGAAAAAAGGAGCGATTAGTTATAAGCAAAAAAAATGACACAAGTTAACGATGTTTCACAGCTATAATCAAGGTTTCTCTATGTACATAAAAAACAACCATAAATTAATTGATTTGGGATTTTGGAATTATATTTTAGTGACGAAATTTTAAAAAAAAAGTGTTTTTATTCATTTTTATTCGTTCAACAACAGTGCAAAATTCATGACGCGCAACCGAGTACGGTTAATTGACTCATGCAAAAAATCACGTTATCCATGCACGGTTATTCTTAAAGTTCCAAATTAATGCAAAGCAGGGTATGCATGGTTAAACTACAAAAAAGTTATGCATTAACCTGGTCAGCATATCCTCAGAAGAAGTCTTTAGTTAACAACACGTTCCACTGAATTTGAACTTAATTGCAATAATTTGGGTTTGATTCTACTGTAACTGTTATTGCACGTGCAGTGTACATATACAATTGACTCGAGTCGTAGTTCAGAGAATACTACATCTTACATCTTACATCTCATATCTCACATCTTACATCTTACATCTTACATCTCACATCTCACATCTTACATCTCACATCTCACATCTTACATCTTACATCTTACATCTCACATCTCACATCTTACATCTCACATCTTACATCTTACATCTTACATGCTCTACTCCGATAGTAGACGTGACTAATACTGAGAGGCAACTTAGGCAAGTGGAAAAAGGAATATAATAATGAAGAAATGATAAATTTACCGTGTATGACAGGCTAGAGTGCCGTGCACGTGCTAGTGATTACTGCAAAATATCATACAACACACTAAGGTGCAAGTGCTAGTGACTAGTGCAATATAATATAACGGACAACGGTTACAACTAATACTATCAGACTGGCAGTACGGAGGAAACTGGTATAAACAACCCATCACGCATGTTGATAGAGTTATTGCCTTGTGAGCCGTATTACCGACCAAAGACGGGAACAAAGGCGAGAACTGAAGATCGCGCTACCAGTAGCAATATTATACACAAAATAAATAGAACGCGGAGAAAGGTTTTTGTCTCACATACTACTAACGAGGACCCACTCAGTTTCGACACGATCTGCCTAGCCGTCTAACGTGAATTGCTGCGCATGAAAATAACGTGAAAGAGCAAATACATCACATACACATAATCGGTACAGTCAGTTCCATCCTTGCAGTGTGGTCGTTAAACTAAAAGATTACTGCTTTGTGCCGAAACAAAACAGAGCATATGAAGCTATATGAAGCTAAGTAATTTGCAGATCTCAAACTGAAAGTAGTTTACAAAAGGTCAAAATGTTAGACTCTTTAGCGCATAGTTCCACTTTCACCCCAATTTCTATAACCTATTTCCATGATAATACATGTGCACAACTTAAATATACAAAATCAAATGAGGGAAAATGAAACAGACCTTAGCAGACTTCTTAATTATAAGTAGATACCGGTAGCTCGAGTCCTATACGTTTTCTGTGTGAATTTTTCTGGGGGTATCTTGGTCGAAACTGTAATCTTGAAATTATATTATCTCGATTCTCTGTTTGTTTCACAGGCTTGGTGGTACTACGAAGCGGCGGAGGAACTTTGCAGCGCATTTGATGTCAGTTGTGCCAAACATCAGTGAACATGTGTAGCAGATGGTTGTCGCTAGCACTGGCACTCTGCTTAGTGGCTTTACTAGTAATGTCACAGGCGGCCCCAGCCGGTAGGCAAGATAATGGTAAGGCTGTACTAGTAATGGCACAGGCGGCCTCAGCTGGTAGGCAAGACAATGTTAAGGTTGTACTAGTAATGGTACAGGCGGCCTCAGCTGGTAGGCAAGACAATGTTAAGGTTGTACTAGTAATGGCACAGGCGGCCTCAGCTGGTAGGCAAGACAATGTAAAGGGTGTACTAGTAATGGCACAGGCGGCCTCAGCTGGCTGGCAAGGCAATGTTAAGGTTGTACTAGTAATGGCACAGGCGGCCTCAGCTGGTAGGCAAGACAATGTTAAGGTTGTACTAGTAATGCCACAGGCGGCCTCAGCCGGTAGGCAAGACCGCAACATTTCAGTTTGGTGCTTGAAATGAATTGTAAACTGCACAACAAGGTGGGGCTAAAACAATTAATTGATTGTTAAATTCTTGTTTGTTTATATTTCTAAGTTAACTTTGTTTTCAGTCTAATGCCTGGTCCTCTTACTTACCAGACACAAGTGAATGCGACCTCACCGAGAATCGTCCCTGTCATGGAATAAATGAGAAATGTAATTTCAACAACAGGTGTGTGTGTCAAGGCGGTTATGGCAGGATTAACAAAGAGTGCAGAGGTACGCAGCAAGTCAATTGTGTTCAGTAGCACAGGAGGTAGAGACCAGGCGCTTTCCATTTGGTCAAAAAAAGCCATTTAGAATTGCCAACATTTCCCACTATAAATGGAAAGGTATTTCAAACCTGTCGGACTGGACAGATTGGAAAGTGTACTAACTAGAGCAGCCTCGTTTTCAATTCCGACCTGACCCAGCAATTTGATTGGCAGCTCAAGGCGCTCAATGACGAGATCACAAATGGAAAGCGTTCAAATGGTGGCATACTTGTGAAAGTTATCCACTCAGAACAAGCCGTTGAGTACCTATTTTGAGTGGGGAATGGGTGTCCAAGAACTAGATATGGGTGTATGTGTCATTGGTTTGGTTCGACTTAAAAAGAAGAGGTCAAAACTATTGATTTGCCCAAGGGGGTAGGGGTGGGGATCCAGGCAACCCACAACGAAGAGATAGAAATATCAATTTTCTAGAAACAAAGACATCACTTGTTTTTTTCGTCCCGCTGCGGAATGCAATTCTGTAATAAGATCTTTATTACATGTACCAAATATCATTTGCTAATCTGAACTTGGTCCAACTGGGTCCGGTAGGGGTATATGTACTTCATACAATCTGACTACTTCCCTGCAGTGCACCATAGGTGGTTTTGGTCTAAGCTGGGGTGAATTTGTGCCATTGAGCCAATATGACAATTTCAACTCTACTACTCCAAAATGGTCATTTGTCCCTTTGGGGGACTCGATCTATATGTACTCATAATGTATTGTGAACCAACCAGGTTGGGATTTTTATAGCCCATGTGTCATGCACATGGAAACATAAACATCAAAAAGTTTTACATACTGATTGAAGTCTTACCGTAATTCTTCTTGTTCAGACGTTTTCTTCACGTTCAAGCAATAATCCTCCTCTCCATAACAACATCCCTGTCTCCAATGACGACACTCATTTAGCTCCCATTGATTCAATTGACACCCGGATGCTGATGGAATCCGTGCACCACCATCACGTGAACCTCTGAAATCTGTAATTAACAATACAAAGTACCAGTTCAATATCAATATTGTTTATGTTGTTGTTCTTGTTGACAATATCGATATTAACACTGCTATTATTTATTCCTGAGACAATTAATTTTAACGATGTTTGAAATTTTATTTAGCAATTTATTTTTGATCAGATTTTTGAAAATTTAGCGAATGTGAAACAAGGGGTTTTAACACTCAACAAAAATATAATTTTTGGATAATCCTAAAACTAAGCAAACAATATTGTTTAAAACAACAACTTTTGAAAATATCATGGCGGTTTACATTAATAGTATACTACAAGTCAACATAACTGGCCTCATTTTGTATCAAGTCTATGCCGGTACTGTTGTTGGATCATATTGGAACAAGTTTGATTTCGTTGAAATAGTCCTGTTCACGGTTCCTAAATTTGTAGCCAAGCCTTTGCATGAAACCGACACGAAAGTTGTCCATGCTTTGATACAAACCTTCTTTCTTTTGATGTGTAAATTATAACTATTGTGATGTTAAAACATTACAACCTTCGCCTGAGTTTCAGGCAAAGGCTTGGTTACAATTTAGGAACCGTGAACAGGACTATTAACTCTCACCTAACACGGAACCAACATTTCTCTTGTTCTGAGATATTACAAGTGTCGGCCAACATTTGTTAGTCATGCATGTACATATTCCTCAAGGTAATGTTGACTTGAAGTTGGAGCAGTGTGAACAGCCCCCTTATAATATCACTGTATACAGTGTATGTTACTCATAAGGGGGCTGCTGAAACTGTTCCAACATTGACCACTGATCATACAGACCAACTCAGTCCAACAAATGATGGGTGCACTTTGGATTAAACGTTGGTGCTGTCTAAGCAAGTCTTAACACTGAACCATTTTTCCAGACATAGATGAATGCAAGAACAAGCACAACAAACCCTGCAATGGCGAGAACTCGTTCTGTAGAAACACAGAGGGGTCCTATAGCTGTGTTTGCATGGACGGCTTCATTGCAGCGGGTCACTCGGAAACGTGCATTGTGGATCCCTCACGCCAGAAACGCAAGAAAAAGAAGCAAATTATAATTCTGTCTATTGCCGGAGCTGTGGCAGCGGTTATCATCCTCATCATTTTGGTGTGTTGTATTCGCAGCAGAAAGTGGTCCAAGAGTAGGAACATGGATGCCCAGAAATCTAGTTGGGGATCTGCGTTCGTGGATGAGTCAGAAAGCGATGATTCCGATTCCGATATTTCTTCTTAAGTAAGACATTCATACTTCAGTTCAAGTTACGGTATATTGTTAAGGAATAACTACAATCAAAATACCTTACAAAAATAAATCATTTATATATCTCTATATGCTGTTGTTATAACTTCTTCTATAAGGGTAAAACATGTTAGTAACGCTGCAAAACATCCTGGTTCTGGTCGTTGCAGAAAATCCTGGTTCTGCCGGTCGTTGCAGCCACCTTCAGCCTTGTAACCAAGAAAGCTGCTATTCTGGGGGTGGGTGGGCGAGACAGGACATACACTCACGATAAGGTGTCATCCTAGTATAACAAGTGCAAGTGCAGATAATGAGGGGGG
>JANVCJ010006570.1:0-14486 GCA_026413505.1 Epizoanthus ramosus | reverse complement strand
AACCAAGGGGGCTTTAACAGGAGCTTTTACAGTATGCCAATATTTTTAAAAATACAGATTTATTTAACAATTTATACCAGTACTTAAAAAATAATATTACTGACGATTTTACCACAATAATAGTGATATAAAAATTGTTTGACAAGTTTACGTATATATATCAACCAACTAATGAAGAAGACAGCACTACCCAGAGGCTTGTCATTATAAAATGCTAAAATTTTATAATACTTATTAAATTATTTATTACAAAGAAATGAAAATACATGTATTAAGCAACTGACATTGTATCAAAATTTCCATCATGAAGTTTTGCAAAAAAATTTAAAACAGAATTTTAATTATGAAAAATGCCTTTCCAAAAATTCTCCAAGGTTAATGACATCATTACAACATGATATGACATCATTCTTAGCATGCCGGTATGTCACTGTAAATAGATTATGAGGACCAACCTACCTTTCAAATTTTATTTCATTGGCATGAATTTGGTGGAAGTTGTTGACCATGGGCACTTTCTGCTACCCCCTCCCCTCTCCCCCTCCCCATCGGGCCCAGGAACTCTGAAAAAGCCTGGGCCTAATAGGGTTAATGCAAAGAAATATATCATGTATAAGAAGTAACTGACTTTTTACCACTTTTAGGGCGAGCATCAAGCAGCAATAGACATCTATGATAATGAGGTTAGTTGGCGTGTTGCTATGCAGTGCACATATATATATATGTATTTTTGCATACAAAATTAGTCCAATGGGGGAGTACCCATATTTGATGACATCTCAAAGTTAAGAAAATCACGTTTGTGGGTTTTGTAAGTGGTTGCCATGGCAACCAGAACACCAAACAATGACATACAGAATCTGATATTTGCTATTTGAAGATTCATGTGAAATATTCTATAATAGCTAATTTGGTATACATGGTAAGAAGGGATGAAGATGAGGTTTATTTAATTACAAAATCAAGATGTTGTCTTATCTCCTGGGTCCAGTTGTTCCAAGGGTGGATAAGCTATCCGCGGGATAAGTGCTTTCTATTTTCAGCAACTATTTTATAATCGTGACTGTGCAATACCATTTTACCCATTGCATTAGTAGCTTTCCACTCACTGAATAACCAGGGATAGATAAATCAGCAAGAAACTGAACGATCTTTGACTTATTTTTAAAAGTGATTAGCACTTATCCTGTGGATAGCTTATCCACCCTTTGAACAACTGGGTCCTGGTGTGGAATTTTGTAATTGATCATAGACAAAAGTCACTGAATTTTGTAATCTGTTGTAATCTGTTGAAAGTTGTAATCTGTGGCAATCCTGTTAGACATTAACAAACTTGATAACCCCTTGATGTGTCCACCATTCATGAAACTAGCAAGATTGTAATTGAATGTATTTATAATTACAGTATTTTACGTATTATCGTATCTGTGTAGATTGGAGTGAGGTGCAACTCAGGTGCCATGCTGGACTTGGTAGATGCCTCGTCCATGCTCTACAGACTACAGCTGGAAGGTACATGATTATCATAAAATTACGAACATTAGTAAAAAAAAAAGTAAAGTGGTACATTTAGTAATAGAGGCCAATTACTGGATCACTCATCAATACATGAGAAGTATTATAAAATAAAATTAACTAACTAAAGATAATCTTGAAATATAAGTTTGAAATTAACGGCTTGGCTGAGAACACATATTCTCTTTTGGGCCTGTATTAAGGCAAGCGATGCAGTGGCCTCAGTAACATTTTTTAATGTGGTTATATTTTTGGGGAAATACCACCAGGAAAACATTAAGAAATGGCATTTCTGTGCGTCTAGATTTCAGTAATAATAATAATAATAATAATAATAATAATAATAATAATAATAATAATAATAATAATAATAATAAAATAATAATCTTTATCAAAAATTCTGCATATAATTACATAAATTATAAAATATATACTTATTTGTGTGTTAAAATAATCAAGTTCATATATAAAATCAACTTTGTCAAATTTTCAAATAAAATGGATGCTATACTAATAAAAAGAACTAATAAGTGTGAATCCCTCTGCATTTTGTACATCAAAATCTGCATTCTTAGCGTCAGTCACAGGGGACTCTCCAAACTGTCCAGCAGACAAGGGCGGATCGCAACAGTGCGAAGTAAGTTTTTGCAATAATAAAATAATAATGAATAAGAACTTAGTGAGTGTACGTATCAGGGTAGTTCACAGCGTTCATGCTCACACTGTGCTAATTCTTAAATGACTCGGACTTGAATTGGATACACTTGATAATGCTTCCTCGTCACTATGCTTTATAAACAACTGTGTTCTTTTGTCCTTGCAAAGTTAATCGTAGTAAACAAATAAACAAATAAAGAAACAAACAATGAATATATAATTGATATAATATTATTTGGGCGGGTGTTTATGTTTTGCCTCAACTACATTCTGCTTCACAGATCTGATCTGTTGTATGAATTGTTATACAAGGTGTTAATGTTGGTAATAGATGGAAGGAGCTGTACAGTCTCTGGGAATCTCACGCAGATGATCATATCTTGGTAAGCTGTGCTCAAAAATAGTTCAAACAACCTGTAATAGGATCACTAACTGGATCACCTTGGTACAAAATTACAGGGTTTGTGCACACAGATCCTTGAAGTCTTGAAAGCGGTCCTTGAATTTGGTTGACAACAATTCTGAAGGCCTTGGAAACCTTGGAAGAACGAGATTGTTGGAGCAAAGTCCTTGAAAATTTGTTATTCAAAGTTGCCCAGGGAGTACATTTGCATGACAACGTTTATGCTGTGAAAATAATGTTTACTGTAAGGGGAAAGTGAGCTTATAACATGAAATTAGTAATGATGTATGAATTATTAAAACTCTATAATGTACATTGGTTTTGGTTAGGAAACCTTTGACTTGGCCCTGTGCTTTGACTAGATTTGTTCCTTGAAATGGGTCTCAAGCCCTTGAAAGAGTCCTTGAAAGTCCTTGAATTTTGTTCTTGTAATTCTGTGCGAACCCTGTAATTACCATTCCATTCCATTCCATTCCATATCCTTGCTATCACCGTGCTATCACTACACTGCTGCCTAGTAGTAATTATCATTTTGTGTTGTTATTACCTCTTCCATTGTGCCATGTACATATTTTGTTGAAGACTGACCCTCCTGTACAAGATCTACAATGGATATGTCCCAATCAACGCCTCAAAATACCTTCGGCCAAGGACACGCAGATCCCGGCACTCCCACGGCTACAGCTTCATCCCCCTCTCAACCAGTACCTCATCTCACCGTTTGTCATTCTTCCCAAGTACTATTACCCAATGGAACAGTCTACCCCAGTCTATTTTCGATAACACTGACCTTATTTCATTCAAACATGCCGTCTCTTCAATCAGTCACAGTCCTGTAATCTAGTTATTTTTCATGTTAATCCAGACTGTAAGTTTTTTTCCCGCTGACCCCAGCCATAAATCTTCTATCTTGAAGAGTAGGCTGTACAGGTTTACAAGTAATAAATAAGAACTCACACAGCCAACATTCAGCAGAACATTCAGCCAATGAGGTAGCTTTAAAATGGCGGGAAAATGGTGCGCGTCACAATGGTCAATGCAGGGTTGTCTTAGAGATAAGATAAGAAGTTTATTAAAAATTTTACAACGTTGCAATCTGAGAGACTGAATTGCGTCATATTAAATAAAGTGATCCTTATTAAAAAAATTACAATACTTAGATATAGATGTAAAGTTTGTTATTGTACATGTAGTTGCATAATTAGTATTAACGAAGTTGCTGGCAAAGTGCAATGCATTTTCGTTGTCTTGTCATTATTCTGAGGTGTGATTGGCTAAGAAACAATGGTATTGCTTCCTTTTGTGATTTGATGAAAGTAAACTGAAAAACCAGTGGAACCATAAAGTAGAAACATTTCAAAGAGTAGACATGACTTTTTGCCTCAATCCGTGCGAAATCGTCTCTACAATCCCTACCATTACTTTTGAGTAATTGCTGCTCCCTTGCAATCAAAGGTGTGTGTATATATGGAGTCTTCAAAGACTACAGGAGTCAGCTCGAGTTCAACCTCGAGAACTCGACCAATCAAAGACGTTTCCATTAAATTGAAGCTTACCGAATGGCCAATATATATATTTTCAGAACACCTCACTAAATCACCTCCTTTTGTCGTGTGTTCTATTTTGAGACATGTAATGTAAGCAATTTGTTTTCCTGTGAAGCTTTGGAAAAGTCCAGACGTCTGTTCGAACCCCAATCGTTTTCATGTAAGTTATCGATTGCAAAATTGGTACATGTAGGATGCTCCCTTTCTCACAGAGCTAATCTTGTAATTCAATTAAAATGCCCGCGTCAGCTGTTCAAGAAGCATTTTTTAAATCCTGTGACGTTTTACTAGACAACACCGTTCATTATTGCCTTTTAAAACACAACAAGTGTGATTTTGATGAAAGTAGTTTCGATAAAATCTGGGAATTTGCATAAAAGCAGTACGAACCATGAGTACTATATCTACTGACACTGCAAATAGCTAGCTTTTGGTTCTTTAATATCTTACAAGATGATGTCTTGATATGTTTGCAGGCTTTTAACGATGCCCACATGCTGATGTGTACCCTGGGGGCCAAGGATGAAGCTGCCACTCTGAATTTTATGGATTCACTGAGGAAATTTGTCAGGTATGGTTATACTATTAATTCCTCGTTAATAATAATAATAATAATAATGTGATAATAATAATAATAATAATAATAATAATAATAATAAACTCGATAGAACGCGATATGCTAGACTTTCTAACAACAAGTCAATCGACTTATGGTAAGAGTACATGAAAACTTTTTTATATTATGGCAAAAGAAAGTCAAACTCTGTGCTTTCTGGAGAGTATTCAAATGATTCTACCAGAGGTAACCAAGTCACACATACATTGTCATTTACATGTGATGCTCCAGATGAAAAAGATACTATCTAAGAATATGATCTTGTAGCTTTCTATTTATTTGTAGGAGTGTCGTTACTCCACACCCTCGTTACTCTAGACCCTCGAAGTTCCTTTTTTCCTATTAGCACAGGTGTTTTCCTTTCATTCAAACGAACCTTCATTCATTCAAACGTACTGGTATCGTTGCAATCCCAGGTAGCTTTCTTCAAGAGCACATTCAATAGACTTATTTTTGGAGTGTACAGTTAAGGAATGCTCGAAAACAGAAGGTCTGAATGTTGCATTGATGCAGGAATATTTTATAGCTATTTATAACTACTACTCACTTTTAGTGAAGGAACTGGGACTAATTGTGAAATCACTCGTGAAGTTGGCCTGGCAATTTGCAATGCCATGGAAGAAGCAGACAAGGTAGGTAGGATAAAATATTTTGGAAATTCCCGTATAACAGGAGTTCCGGTAAACAGAACAAGCCGGTATAACAGGGTCCAGCCACTGAACCTTCTTGTTGTAATTGGAAATCAAAGTTTTGGAGTCACATTCCTCTTCGTTCTCATCATTGCAAAACCTGCTATTACTTGAATCATTGTAAATCATCGAATACCATGAGTGACAGATTGCTCTCTGATTATTTTACGTTGTAAAATTTCAATAATTTTATAATTTCGCATATAATTACAGATTATTCTGTATTTGGAAATATCAAGGTCAGTCAACTGTAACTTATATTTAAGCTCAGGTCGCCTCGTGTTCAGAAGATGGTTCACAAAACAGAAACTAAATTATCATTTTTTGAAACACGTTTCATTCTTTGTCCAGGAGAATTTGCCAATTGTTGACAGCATCAAACGACAACTTTTAACGTTCTGTGAAGACATTTTATTGACAACAGCAAAATATTTAAGCCTGGAACTTCAAAAATAATTCCTCACTTTCAAAGTCTATTAGCTGCCGGAATTACTCTATTGCAAGTTTGTTTCCAGACAAAGATTCAATCAAGAATAATAACTTATAGACAAAATAGATATGGACCAACTAAACAAAATGAAAGGACAAATTGAAATAGACCACCGTTTCGTAAGACCGGTAGGCAGATAAGTGTACAAGTTCTGCAGGTATCACAGATACTTGTCCTGATTCTTATTCATGTTAATTTTTTTTATTGTGTTTGCCTCTGTGCTTCATTGTAGGGTAACTTTGACAAAGCTGTGGAGATTCTGAAACCAGTTCGGTACAAAATCGTAAAGATTGGTGGCAGCAATGCGCAGGTGAGTTTGATTCCCTGAGCTTGCAATCGATAGGCTTCTAAATTAGGCGATAAAGATGACGTCATTGTTTACGTTTGACCTCATTAGCATACTCCCGACTTCAAACTTGAGATAAACGGAGTCCATAAATCGAATATGTGCGGAATAATGTAGGAGGAATGACTGTTTAAAGTCTTTAGCATTTACAGAGTATCCGGGAGCAATGCCTGCCACCCAGCCGTACATTTGCTGTAAATTCTGAAACTTTCAAAGACATTCTTTAGCAAGTATTGAGTTTATCGCGTTCACATTTTCTGTGGGTACTAATTGTGCTATGCTCTTTCGACCTATTTACACTGTCTGTTTGAATCTTGGCGTCATACTGTACCCCAGCTACATGTATACTAGCCAGCCTCAACCTCAGTTATTCTTCTTACCAAGCTTCTTTCGAAATGGCGGGCGGTGAATGTAGGCCTACCTACTAATCAGACTACTAGACAGACATTATCACTAATATCTTAAGTTATGGCCTGAATGTGTTTCCAAGAGGTCTCGAAAAGTATTATGAGTACTTTAAGAAAATGTCTTTGAAAGTTCTATTTGTGATTTTGGCTGACTCAGTCCAAGTTTTAATTTCTTTATTGCTTTCATGTGCTTTTCATCTGTTATTGTCTACACCATATTGCCATTACCAATTACCGTAATAATTGTGGGATATGCTTTTGAAGAGAAAACCCGCGGAATTATTTTACTAATGACACACTAAACGCATTGAATTCGAAAGCCAATTTAACAGAAGTCTAAAATGTCTTAATCACACTCACAAGCTCTAAATTTCTCCAAACTTTCAAAATGTTCACCGCATTCTAATATCTTCCAGTTCTCAAGATATCGCTAGTTTGTACAAATTTCCAACATATATATCCGGATATTTCTAGCCAGTCCAAGGCAAAAGACTTTACTTTATGCGTCGGTAACGTTGTATGCGTAGCGCGTTGGTAACGATGGATGCGTAGTAATTGGTCCTGGAATGTTATGGAAAAGCCATAGAAATATTGAAATTAAAGATCTCCGTACTGAACGAATGATTTAGTTCTTAGGGTTCATTAGCATTTGATCTTCTCTCTCTGGTTTTTAACAAGCTGTTCTCCTTCTTTACCAAGATAAGGGTCTATAATTCCCGAAAACAAAATATCAAATTGAGACTTGGTTTTTATACATTTTCTGTAGTTTTTTTGCACCTATCCTCGATTGGACGGACCATAAGAATAACTAAATAAATGTATTTCTACTATTTATCCATCATGCTTAGCGGGACGTTTTCAACCTGTTCCTGATTCACGCTGCTCTTCAGTCACAAAATTCTGAACATCACAAGTATGTCAGGTAGGTCAGGGTTAGGGTTTGGGGTTAGGGTTATGAAATTTAGAGTTTGCTTTTAGAACTTCGAAAAATCTTAAAATATGGCTCTAAAATCCAAGTTTGTAGTTGTCGTTTGGTTATTACATAGTTTTAGTGTGTAAAATCTTGTTTTATAACTATTTCCATAAATATTTTTCAAAATTAGCAAAAACTAAAAAGATTAAAAGCCAAGATGGCGGCCAGAATGGCAGATGTTAGTTTGGACCATCTGTTCCCATAGCAACATTAATTGATTAATTCGCAGTTGTTACCATGGAACTACTAATTACATGCCAAACTTTGGCATTGTTTAATTCATAACTGTTTTCAAAATTAGTAGGGGTGTCTAAATACCCCCTCCCCCTACTTATGCCTTCGTGTTTCTCAAAATGGCTTATGCCTTTAAGGGTTAAGCATTCGTCATTTCACTGTTGGTATGGAGGTGTGAGCAGGTCCGTCGAACACTTAGCCTTCTATCGTATTTATACCTTTATATTTTACACACATTATTACATTGAGAGCTCAATTTAGAAACTCTTGCAATAGGAAAACCCACATTCAATATTTTGGGAACTTTGCCTATTTTTCTGTATTTGTCTTTAATATTTTCACAGACGTTTCTAATTTAGCAACGTAAGTTATCTCTGCGTAGCTACATGTAATATTGACATATTATATTTTTGTTTTCTCAAGAACGTTTTGGGTATAACCTTCTAATTCAGTAGCCTCAAATTATAGTCACGTCGGGCGTGCTGCGGTCTAAGCCCCAACTTACTTGCAAGCCCTACACGAGGCAGATGAATTAGCACTGCCTACCCACTTGTTGCTTAGCAACGTATCTTGGTGGCGTTTCAGAGGGCCTCATTTATCAAAATTTTCCCGGGGGAGCGTGCCCCAGAATGCCCTAGTAGCTCGCAACCTCGTTCCCAGGGCTTTTTCCTCTGTGAAGGGAAAAAGCCCTGGGAACGAGGTTGCTAATAGCTCGAGCCTTTGGTACTTGAGAAGGATCAGTTTTTGGCCCCCCTAATGTCCACCACTTTCCGCCGGCCCTGATTATTGAAACATTCTTCAAAAATCGAGTTCCGTACACTTGATATGACAGCCAAAATCAGTCTACAGGGCAGTAATCCCATTTATGGGTTAAAATTTTAACATTGTGTTAACGTTAAACCACTTTCGAGCAAATAGGCATTAATGTTTAGAAACCAATTGGAATCGTGTCGTTTAATTCATCAGACCATTGTAAATTTATACTGAAGTCGAATGTAAACCAAAGTGTCGTACGAACGTGTGACATGGTGTGAATTAGAAGTATGAACTGTTAACAGGGGGTACAGCTGCGGCTAAGCATTCCTGTTAAGTTAAGGTTTATAGTTAAGCCCCGTTGAATTAAATCTCGTTGAGTTTAAAGCCTCAGCAAGTTAAGCCGCGTCGAATATAGTTTTCATAAATGCTTCCTCTCACAGTGATCGCGATGCTTGTTGCCATGGGCGTAGCACGGCCGGTACAAGAGGGGGGCAGGGTGGCAATGCAGGGAAACCTGGAAAATCAGGCAATGGAGGTAAACTGAATATATGTGTCGTTAACTGTGTACTTCTGTATTATGTTTCAAGTTCTTCTATTTGTTTTTAGAACATAGACACGATATATCGCGCGTTCGGATTTGATGAGGACCGTTTTCTAAATCTGGATAGAAATCATGAATGACGTCACGAAACAAAGTGAAAATTTTCGTGGAGATGTAAAGGTCGAAAATGATTGAAGGCAGTCGATTAGATAGTAAATATTTTTGAAACCTATTTTCTAAAAGTATCGCTTGTGTTTCTATCCAGTTTTAGAAACATGCTATTTCTAAAACTGGATAGAAACACGCGCGACTCTGTATTATTGCCTTAACAAAGGTGTTGCCTATTTGGCTTACCTAAGAATATAGCTACTGAAATATTTAATTGTTTAAATAACGGAAAGGTTTATTAACAACTCTCATTGCTTTTCTACGTTTTCCCTCCTACAGTTTGCATTATAAAATAAAGCAGACATGTCGCGCCTTCTGATTGGCTGGGGCGACGTTTCTAATTCACCATAGAGGCACCCAGTGCCTCTATCGCTTGGTTTTGTTTTACAAAATGGCGGAAATGTAAGATTATCCACATTTTTCCACCTAAAAACAAAAAATACTTGAGCAAAGTGAAGTGACTGAAGTTGAAACTGGGACTCAGGCGAAGAATAAGAGATTAATTGTAGAAACAAACTGCTGGAAGAGAATAACACAAAATAAACACATAAAATATAACACAAAATGGGCTGGTTCTCTTTTTACAAGTAAACGTTTCTAGTGAAAAACATAGTGCAACAGCCCATTTATCATTTGATTTCATTTTTGCAAAATTGTTTTTACTTAATCTTTGTTTATATGACTTGTAGCTTTTGTTTACACAATTTTGAAACTACAAAGACGGTTCGCACGAAATGATAGCCTTTTCTTCAACGTTCTTCCCTGTTTTCAGTCGCTTATTTACAAAGGAAATAGAAAACTCGTCCGCTTGTTATGTTAAGTTAGCATATACCCAACCAGTGAATAGTGTTTTTTGCGCCCTGTGATTGGTTCACTAATCAGTGAATATTCTGGATATTCACTGATTAGCGATCGTGAGCGCGCGCGCGCGCGGCAGCTTGGCTTTGGACAAAACATAATTTTATCCGTCTAAAATTGATATTTTTTAGAGCCTGTTTCTCACTGATTCACTGATTGGGTATATGCTAACCTAATTATTCACCTCAGTGTCGGTGAAATCCCAGGATATCCACCTCGCCGCGTTCGCGGCTCGGTGAATATCCTGGTGTACTCACCTCCACTTCGGTGAATAATTACTAGATATAGAGGCACTTTGGAATTTGTAAGTACACGAAATAAAACATAGCAAGGGGTGAGTTTCTATTGAGGGAGAGCGTGTTTAAATAAATAGAGTTTTTCCGTCAGCAAGTTCATGCCAGCCAATTGCTCTGTCCGCCAAACACATTTGAATGTTCTTTAATATTCCGTATGGTGTTAATGTTACTACCATCCCAAACTTGCTGTTTATAGGCGCTGGTGGAGTTATCAAAGTGTTAATGTTGAACAAGACATGGGAAGATCTTCGTGAGAACGGAGCCCTAACGCTATCACTTCCGGTCAGAGGAGATGCACCAGGTGGTAATACTGGTGCCCAGGCCAAACCTGGCAAACCAGGTGTCGGAGGCCCGGGAGGAGAGGGGTCTGGGCAACACTGTTACAACGCTGGCCACTGGTATGACCATCACTGGCGGTGCGAAGGTCCATATGCCCCTCCTGGACCCAAAGGTAGCCCTTGTTATTCAGGGAGATGTGTTTATTATATCTAGAATGGGTTGCGAATCGCCCCCCCCCCCTCCCCCACGGTACATGCTATCAGCATGAAACTACCTGACTTATCCCCAAATTTATTGGCGACCAATGAGATGTGCCATTGATAGCTATAACAATAACTCTGTTGTCATGGAAACCCTGTTTATGATTGACACTTTATTAAAATGTAACTTTTTTCTAAAAATTATGATTAAAACTTTTATCAAAATCGAACTTTTTTCTAAACATTTAACTTAGATTTTTTATAGGGATTTACATATATAGATCTAGCTTAGCTAATGCGAATTCTGTGCTTTCAGTTAATTTCAAATCAATTCAGGCTATATTCTGACGCAATAAAATATCCAAGATGGCTGCCATGAAATACAAGATGGCGTCTTCGTGACGTCACGTGGCGTTATATTTGAAATATCTAATTACACGTTTTGTAAATTTTAAAACTCTCCAGCATGAAGCAACCGGTCACTTCTGTTCTTCAGTGGCCTGCTATGACAACATCAACTGGCGTACTGAAAACTCAAATTCAAAAGGTTCATATACAAATCTAGGAAAATTCCTGAACTTTGAGGACGATTTCTTGAATAGTTTTGAAGTTATTCAATTATAGTTGAAATTGCCACAGGCACATCCCCCCCCCTTTCTTAGGTAGAATGACATTAAAGTGCGGTAACGTAGTCGGAATGTGAGTATTTTAGTTCTTATATTCTCATATTATTCTCCTCCCGCACCCAACATGCTAATTACGTTTTAATATATTTTGTGATAACTTTAATGCAGTCAAAATTGTACTGCCCAAAAAATAAAACATCCAGGCAAATAGCCGCATACAGGTTATTTCACATTCTACGACTATATCAGCAACCGAAATAAGACTGGCCGACTGAATCGAAGGTCACAGACTAGTTTCTTGTCAATAGCAGGTTTCATGGTTCATGTAGGGCCTCTATTGATAACAGTTTAATCCACGGATGGGCTGACTAAGCTACCCTACTGAAATAGATAAAGTGTCTATTCTACTTCAACTGCAGGGGCTACAGGACATTCGGCTTCTCCTGCTGCTCCAGCCGCGAGAGGCCGTAACGGAGTCGTTGCCATCGGGTATGGCTCACTCAAACAGATTGCAAAATACATTTCCAAGGAGATGGTACAGGTCAGTCATGTTTATGTAGCTTTTAGTCTTCTGGGCCCGGTTGTTCGAAAGTAGGTTAACTTTACCCCAGGGTTAGGCCAGATTTCAAATGAAAATTTCTTCATCTAGGAATACGTAAAACGGTACCTACTAAGTAGCCTTGACGTAACCAACATGTCAGCCCAAATCAGTCTGTACAAGGAAGTAAACCAAACAGCAGGTTAAAATTTTAACTTTCGAACAACTGGGCCCAGGAGAAGAAGTGTGGAGGGAGTACCTCCTCAGATTTGAGGGTGGGAGACGTGTGGAGGTACCTCCTCAGATTTCAGGGTGGGAGACGTGAGGAGGTACCTCCTCAGTCTTCAGGGTGGGAGGAGTGGGAAATTGTGAAATACGTCATCATTATTCAGGATGGGAGGAGTTACGAGGTACCTCCTCAGTATTCATTAATTATGGGGAGTTGAAAGAGAGTTGTGGTGGTAGTAGTGGTGGTGGTGGGGGGGGGGGTAACTTTCCAGTATTCACAAAGAGAGTTGTGGGGAGGGTCTCTTCAGTATTCACGAGAGGAGTTGTAGGAAGTACCTATTGAGTCTATAGGAGGGGAGGTACCGGGAGGTACCACTTCAGTCTTCAGGAGGGGATCGAGTGCTGTGTAGGGAGGTACACCTTTTCAATCTTCAGAAAGGGAGTTGCTGGGAGGTATCCTTTCAGGCTTCTGGAGTGGATCATGGGGGATCCAAATACTATCCCCTCCCCCTCCATACACAGCCGTGTTACTTCATGTGAGCTCGGAAAGGCTTATATGTCAATTTAAGGGTTAAGAGCTATCTGTATGGTATAATAAAGTTAGCATGGTGTTCAGAAGTCCGTTTCTCAAAATTCAGGCAATTTTTAATATTTTATGAAATATAGATGACTTTTCGAGAGGGAAATCGTTACTACAAGAATGGAGAGTTCATGGCGGCCAGTGACGTTTATCTGTGGCTGTACTTAACGTTCAGCAATTCTACAGATAAGGAGCTTCAAGGATACAGTTCTAAAGCGAAGGTTTTTCTGAAGCAAATCAAGCACGGTAAGCAAATAAATCGTTTCATTATGTTTGCTTATTTATCACAACGAGAAAATTCCAAAACAAGTTGTTTCAAATCATCAAGATAATTCGCCTCTTGACAATTATTATATGGATGTGAGCAATTTATTTTTAAAATGCACCATCAAATGATTGGGAATAATTGTAAACTGTGATCTAACTACGTGGGACGTTAAAGAGCGACTGCTCCACAACTTTCGATGTGTTCTTATCACAGCTTAGAGTGTCTTTGTCTTCTGATGTAAGTGTCTTTTCCATCTGCTGCTTTTTCTAATTTTATCTTTAATTTTTTTATCATAGGTTCATCTTAATACATTTTTAAAATTTTTATCAGAGCTCAATCTAAATACGTGCAATTTTATGTTTTTGAATTTGTCACATAGTCTAAGGGACCACGTTAATTGCGGAAACCTGTCGCCCTATCTCGGGCACTTTTAAATAGATAATTTCTTATTCCAGTGCTGAAGTCAATTCAACAATAAACATTAAACGGAGCTAGATCCCATTTTGAAACATCATGAAATAACCTCAAACATAATTTTTTAAATATTTTATCAATTAGGCCTTGATTATTGGGCGCATGCTCCTAACAACATGCCGCTGAACAGCTACAACAGCATATACTACTACTTGACTAACAACATTGTGCCATACGCCAAGGATGTGGAGAAAGACTACAGCCTTTATTTCGACAAAGCCACTACAAATGAACAGAAAAGAGCGATTGTGCGTGCAAGCGTGGAGCATAACAAGTTCACTTTAAATATCTTGAACAAGGATATGAAAGATAAACTCGACGAGCTCTCAGAGGTGGGTTTACCGTCTGAATTGTAGCAGATGAAGTGTATTGACTCATGAAGAAACCTGACGTGAAATTGAAACTGCCAGTGCCTGCTAGCTCCAGGCTTTTCCAGATTGGGAGAGTTGACAGGACGTACTAGTAGTGGTAGTGTTGGTGGTAATGGTAGTGGTAGTCTTAGAGGTGGTACGGTGTTGGTGGTAATGGTAGTGGTAGTAGTGATTGTTGCTGGTGGTTGTTGTTAGTACTGGTAGCATTAGTGGTAGTGGTAGTGGTAGTGGCAGTGGCAGTGGCAGTGGTAGTGGTAGTGGCAGTGGCAGTGGCAGTGGTAGTGGTAGTGGTAGTGGTAGTGGTATAGTGGTAGTGGTAGTGGTAGTGGTAGTGGTAGTGGTAGTGGTATAGTGGTAGTGGTAGTGGTAGTGGTAGTGGTAGTGGTAGTGGTAGTGGTAGTGGTAGTGGTAGTGGTAGTGGTAGTG
>JANVCJ010006460.1:0-14496 GCA_026413505.1 Epizoanthus ramosus | reverse complement strand
TAGAGATGAGATACAGACCACAACACCGGCATTAGCCTACTCTTATCGACGAGTGCGTGGGTTCTTTTAAGTCCCCCCGATAGAACGTCGAGAAACTAGACCAACGGCTTATCGTCCCTGTCCACGGACGGTGTGGCGAAAGAAGGTTGTACAAATACAGCTATCGGGAGTTCCGGGAATCGAACCTGGGACCTTCTGTTTGGGAGTCAGAGATGTTACTGACTGAGCCAACCACGCTCACACATGTGTAAGTAAATAATATTCTAGGTGTAGTGACGAAAAGGTTTCGTGCAGTTTGTTGCAGTTTCTCTTCTGCCACTAGCATCATTTAAAATTATGACATGTAGTGATGTTCATCGAAAAGTTCATATCGCAGGTGTCACGTTCCAAATCCATCGTGTACTTTTCTTCCTGATATTCAACATAATCGCTTTGATTGATAGTTTACTGCTTTTTCTGATGTAGTCCTGCCGTGAGCCGATGAAATGGAGGAAATTAATGGCTGATTTATATTCACAACAGCTTTGCCGATTGTGACTGATTGTGTTGGTGATGAAATCGTGATAGAAATAATCGAATCTCCATATCCCTTCCGTAGCACAGTGACCTTGTCTTTAACATCTTTGCAAAAATATCAAACATTTTGCTTCTTGCTATGGCATTTGAGTAATTGTTAGAGATATATCATAAGGTGGGACAACAACCACAAAAGCTTCTGCCAAGAAAATGCTACAAATCTTTGAAACAAAGAACCCCTCCCACAGTCGGAGAATTTGTAATGAGACACATGACCTGTTCCAACCAGGGTACTTTCTCGCGACGGGGACCGGAAGTGGTAAGTACCCTGGGAACAGGTTGACTTTGGATCAGTTTGGCATTTGGCACAAATGCAAAATCATCAACATGGATCAGGATGAGAATCAGAATGGCACAAAAGTTTCTGTTTTGTAGTTTCGTTGTTGAAATTCCCTTCTCCGTTGCCAGAAATTTGTTCTCTAAGGTAAAAGCCCTAGCCTCAAGTAAAGATAATTTGCCATGTGATGTAATTTGTGCTACTACTCTCAGGTGCCAAATAAACGAGAGGTGGGAAATTTCTGAAAAATTTAACAAACGGGGTGGGGTCAAAATAAATGGGGGAGTGGGAAATTTCTAAAAAATGTAATAAACGGACAACAAAGCAGGGATCACACAACACGACAGGATGTGCGTGTTGTGGAGTACGATGAAATTTTGAGCCAAAAATGCACGCGCACAAGTGTAAAGTGCTCGCCAAGCATTTATTGTTTTTGCTTTGGCCTGTGATTCATTATTGGACTTGAAAAATTAATAAACGGGGGTGTCCTAATAAGCTCCGGGGTGTGGGAAAAATATCGAAAAATTAATAAGCAGAGGGGACGATGTTTATTTGGCACGTAAGAGTAAGGGACCGATTGTTTATTACATCACAGGGTGCTTGGCGGTGGTTTTAGAGGGGAGTGCAATTTTCAAAATCACTTGAAAGAGGGGGTACATTTTTTAATATTTACAATTATAAAACTTGGAGTTGAAGGGTACATTTTTCTCCAACTTGTGTTTTCCAAAAGTGGAGTGACAGAAATATCATGCAAACAGTGACTTGAGAGACTGATAACCTGCAACATGTCGTCCATGAGATAATATTTTCTTCCAGAATTGGCATTTGGGTCGCCTGTTGTCAGATAAATTTTAGAAATTGTTGCTTTTATAAACCTTGAGATCAAATCCATTTGTTTATAGAGATCAAATTAAAAAAATATGGTGACCATGACCAGCAGAGAAACTCATTTTAAAATTTGACATAATTTGTCAAAATGTATAGAAAGTATATAAACAAGTTTAGTAGATATTATAAGTAATTTGACAAATGAGTGCATTTTCAAGGGGGGAGGGGTACATTTTTCAATTTGTAGTTGGTAAGGGGGCTACAATTTCCACACACTAGATTTTTTTTGAAAACCACTGCCCCCCAGGGACATAATAAACGATCGGTCCCAAAGTATTCGATGAAAACAATTGTGCAATATTATATCTATTTTCGAAATGTTGGAGTGTTCTTTCCAAACATTTTTGAATCGAACGTACACTGTAACATCCGATCTAGCAAACTCCCAATGTAATAAATTTATCCAGCCGCTTATTAAAATAACTTGCCCCCTGTATGTACTTCTTATCTGCAATTTCCAGAATCACAGTTACACAGTTCTAAAATTCCTCGTGCTTCGGCTTGTGAGAACCGCAATCGAATGAACATATATTAATATACAGACATTTCAAGTCTGCAATTGATTGTTTATTTGCAAACCATCAACACAAATTCAGGATGCAAACTTAACTTATGTCTAGTAACCATCTGTACTGTAAAACTAAACTGTGGCTGTGAAATAATTGTTACATATTTATATCATTATGAATGTCATGTGTTCAGTACTGTGCAGTTTGTATGTTTCCTTCAGTTTTGACGATGCTGGCATCTAGCATCTGCGGTTCTCTCTATCTCGATTCTGTCAAATTTTTGTCATGAAATTAAATACTTCTTGTTTACAAACAGTAAATGTTGTTGTATTAACACTTGTCCTGCTGAATTTTGAACCATTATTATTATTATTTGTTATTATTATATTATCTGATATTTTCAGCTCAAGTACATTTTAGTTTTTCCTTGACAATGCTGCTTCGAGGAGTTGAGCGTGCACAAATCTCAAGTCTTGTTTCCAGGGCCAACTCTTTACAGGTTGTGCACGGTTTAGGCACTGTGAATGAAAACTCAAATTTAATGATGATGATGTTAATCCTAGCAGCTGGAAAAGTTGCTGCAGTTCCATAAAGTTGATTGAATCTTCCTTTCAGTAAACGTGTTTGAGAAACATCCTGATCCTCGACAAGAAAATCACAGCTTTAAATCAAGACTGGCTGAAAAATAAACTTAAAATACATGTAGGGGTTCAAGAAGGAGTTCCACAAACTGAAAGTCTTGAAAGTGTCAAGAAATTGGAGTAAAAATTTGTTGGTCAGGATCAGCCATAGTTAATAGTAGTTCTGTTGGTAGGCCATGGTCATCCATGATTGGCTACAGTTGGCCATAATTGACCACAGTCTAGATCACAGTCCAGTCCATGATTGGCCACAGCCATTGGAAACTCAGTGATAAGGTCTATTGAATCACTTTGAAGTAAAACTCATTTTTGTATCGCTTCAGTATACCCCTGAATTAATTTGACTTTCCAACAACGTTGAGACAAACTCAGACTCTGTTATGACTGACTTTGATGCCAGTAAAACTATCTATGCTCCTTACTCACAGTCTAGTATTCTTTTTGAATGTTGATGAAAACCGAGGGGAACAATCGTAGCAAACTCGTTAATTTCTTAATTGTTTATCATAGACTGATTCACAGTGCTGCTGATATGGTTCAAATCTTACACATTGGGGATTATTTATAGTTTGCTGTCTAAGTGCACTTGGCAAACTTTTTTGCCTCTGTCAGAATTACCAGAGAATGTACGTATCCCACTATCCGTATTCAACAGACAACACTATTTTTTATTTTATAACTTGCAGTTACAGTCTAAATGTTTGGCAGCAAATATATTCAATGTTATCATTTCAAATAAATGATACAGTAGGATACGTACAAAACTTATTAGTCTTAATAAGTTAATAATGCATATATTGCATGTGTGACCATGTACACACAGCATGATACCTATTTTTTCTATTTTAGCTCTTGGGGACTGGGGCCTTAATAGAAGTGGAGGGGAGGGGGGCTAGTTAGAAATTAGTGGCTTAATAATTTTCATGTTCTTTAGAAATTCATATTAAGTATCTTTAGATCTGTATGCAGGCGAAACTAGACTCAGCTTAACTACTAATTTAAAAGACCATGCAAAATTGTTGTATATCAACTAATTTTAAAATTCTAAAATATATGTTATTCTTAATAGGAATACGATGACTCTCAGACCAATCAAGACATTGCAACGTGTAGCAGGTTAGTGTGGCAACAACAGCTTCCTCAAGACATGCTAATCACTGCCACACATACTATAAAATAATTATGGTATCTTATTAACCCTCTCTTTTAGATGGTCTTTTTCCCCCTAGGAGGGAGGGGGGTGATTGTTACAATGCCCCTCCCTCCCTTCCTAAATTCTGTCAATTTTATATCGATTGGAATGAAACTTGGTAGGCAGTAAGTACATGTACAACCCTCCTAGAATATTAATCAGTAGTTTAATTAGCTTCAAACGTGCATACATTTGCATAATCTAATTAATTAATGTCATGACCTTGGGAATTTTTTGGCGTAAAAGAGCAATTACTTAAATCCTCAAAAAAATCAATTAATTAATTAAAACCTAAATTAAACTTTTATAATATTGTAGGTAACGTCTCTGTGTTAGAGAATCTTGCTTATTATCAATGCCCATTGATAACTTCTATTTTTCAGTGAACAATAAAGTTTCTCTATTTTGTCACTCTAAGTTGCTATATTTGGCAAACTTCACTCTAACATACTGTCATGTAAAAATCACGGACTAATACAAATTATTTTTTTCCTGTTGTTTTCAAATCCTGGGGTACATGTAGTATATCACAACGCAGTTTAACTTAAACCAAGAAAAAAAAATATTTATTGCCACCCTTCCCTTTTAGAAAGGGGGTTGTTGCAGCCCCTCCCCCCTGTATAAACTTGTTTACCATAGTTTTGTAGCGCTTATCGTTAAAAGGCAGCTAAATTGGAGTTTGTTTGTCAAAACATTAAATGCCAAATCGGTAGAATGGAACAAAAATGTGTGGGGTTATTACAACGCCCCCCCCCCCTTCTAAAATAGATGATTTGTGATATAAGCAGAGGCCTCAGAGTTAATCGACCAATCACTGAGCTTTGAGCTAATTGGAACGCTTTGTATTGGTTGAGTTAAACCAGGTACTGAAACGTCGGTTGGCGTCTTGGCAATAATCTCGGTCCCGGATATCGCGAGACAGAACCTTACTTACTTGTCTTACAACAAGCGTCGGTGGAATCGAAGTAACCCAAAAAAGTTGCCCAAATCGGACAGTCGTCTGCGGACCCACATACCAGTCCATCCTCACAGTCTGAGTCGCTATCACAGTCCCCGTGGCCTATTGGACATTTGAACGAAGGTGAGCAGCAATCATTATTTGGAGAATCGTTATACCAGGAACACGCTGTTGAGGGTGGCAAACGTAACACGTTAGAGTATTTAAGATAACGAAAGAGGCAACTAACTTCTTACTTGGAAACACAGGGATTCTCAGACTTCAAACATATGCTCTGTGTCTTTTTGTAAAACTGTGCACTCCAAGCACACGCGTGCACACACACACACACACACACACACACACACACGCACACACACACACACGCTCACATGCACACAGACACAAACTCACACAAACAAACAAAGACACCCACATGCACACGTACCTCAAGCTCCATTTACACGAGCAAATTTCCTTGACAATTTTTTTCCTTGACAAATTTATTTGGTCGTGTAAACGACAAAAAAAGTTGAAATGTGACACGTTTTTCCTTGAATATTTTCCTTGTTAAAAACTAGCATGTCAGCTTTTGAACAAGGAATCTTGTCTAGGAACTGAGTTCAACATTTGAAATTTTCTTTTTTACAGAAATAAATCTTTCTATCAGGATATAAATAAGTCTGCAAGCAGGTTAAAATTGAGTGTTGACAACATGTATGATCAATTATTTTCATGAAGATAAGTAAATTATTTTATATTCTATAAAACTTAAAAGAATATACACAGGAAAGGAATATACATTTTGTTCCAGTGTTTCTCTAAACTCACTCAAACGTCAGTAGTTATTTCCCTGAACAGTATTCACTTTGTTTTGCTTGAAGTGAGACTGTGCTATTTAGCGCTCAAGCTTCCTAACCTTCACAGAAAATATTCATAATAACATACTTTTACAAACTGGAGTATTCCCAGACCACACGCCATCGTTGCAGGTACGTGTTATCTCACCAACCAGCTTATAACCGTAGTCACACGTGTGTCTAATTTGTGCACCATGTCGATAATCATCATGACCGTCTTCCATCGTTCTTCCATTCTTTGGATGTTTCGCAGCACTGCATGGACCTATTACATTTAGATCGGCATAAATATTAGAATACGTGAAAATCGGAAAGATTGAAGCCTTTGACGAAGCGAATGACAAATGGAACCAGTATATCGAGCGAGTAGAGCAATTCTTCATCGTCAATGACATCAAGGAAGAAGCCCCCAACGATGATCATCCTCGCGAGTAACCGAGTCAGCTGTGTGCAATGTGTAACTTGACTTTTCCCCAGCATTATCGCGTGACCCTGCCATCGCCACAGGCGCGGTTAAGGCTGGGCCGATGTGCCTTTTTGGAATTGGAACTGGTTGGCGGTTAGTGCTTCAAAGCGGCACGTACATATTTAAAAATTGCATAATCAGTCGCATAGTTCCTGTGAAAATTGGCAGCCCTCAGCTCAAAAATCAACAAACGCCTCGGGTTTTTGAGGAGAATTAGACATCTACTGCCACACAGTTCTAGGCTTTTTTTTACAATACTCAATAGTCTAATACTCCCACTCTTTGATTACGGCGACCTTGTGTGGGGAGACAAAGACAACATTGTGCTGATGGAGAGTCTTCAGGTTCTTCAAAACAAAGCCGCCAAAGTGAATCTCGGCCGAAGTCCTCTCTCATCAGCCACTGATGCCCTTAACACCTTGGGTTGGAGAAAACTTACAGTGCGCCGATTCTACCACAGATGCGCCTACATATTTAAGTGGATCGATGGAATCACACAAATATGACACCAGAAATAAGAACAATCTGCGCCTCCCAAGAATCACGAGAAATTGGGGGAAGCGACGATTGGCCTACCATGCTGTTAGAGACTGGAATACTTTAAATTGCAATTAAAATCATGCAAAAGCATGAATGAGTTTAAGTCCAATTTTTTAAAACATTTTTGATAATCTGTAATATATTTTTCTTTTAATTTTAAATAGTTTTTTGATATCTGATAATATTGTAATAGGTATTTTTTAACATTGTAAATAGGTATTTATTGCATGTATTTCAAACATTTTAAATCTCTGTAATTTATTCGTATTGCTATATTTAATGTTAAATGTTTTGTAACAAATTATAACTCAGGGCCTCTCTGAAAATCACTTCTGTGAGAGAGCTCCCTGAAGAAATATTGTGAAAATTAAATTAAAAATTAAAAGAATTAAAATTTATCACTTTGACATAAATTATAGTATTGCTTTTCTCCAGCAATAGGTTTTGGATGGCTTCTTTAGGGAATAAAAATTCGATCGTCAGCATCTGGCATTCGCCGAGTCACCTCATGAGTCTCAGTGCCGATCCCGAGTTGCTTAGTTGCTGTCGCCTGAACCGGACGCCTGCACAACAAGTATGAAGTAAGTTGGAAGTTATTTCGAATTTAATGACTTCACTCTTCAGTGGGAACTCAAAGCTCGTCTACTCCAGTGAAAACTGATGGAACTATTACACTGCATTACTCCCGTTTTGCTGGCCTTTTTCTTGCCTTAATTTTCTTCTTACTACATTAATTATCATTCTTGCTTTTTTGTATGTATGTAATAGTATAATCAACTGTGTAAATGTAATATTTTGTTTAGTTTGTCTCCACTGTTTCGATTCCAAGCATGTAATTTATCAATTTTCTATACTAATGGGCACCTACTAGATTAGCTCCAATAGTTATTTTGGGTGTCAATATTTGTAATTACTTTTTTGTTAAAAACGGTGGAAATAAATTGTTGTTGTTGTTGTTGTTGCGTCACTGACTTGGCTGAGTTTTGATATTTACTTGTTTTATTTAAATTATTGAAACAAAAGGAAAAAAACGAACTTTGCATGCATGTACGAGTCGCGATTTCAAGCCATTTTTGAGACTAATAAACATTTTAAAACTCGAAGTGGTCATTTAATTTTTTAACACCTCACCCCGAAATCTGATGAACTAGGACCTTAATAACCGCCTTTTGAACTCTCTTGTTCCTTTCCGAAGACGCCATCTGTTCCAAAAAGGCCCAAAATATTAATTGCCAATCGATTTCAACAGCCACTCATACGTTAATTAGGATTTCAGTCACGTGAAAATGCTGGGGAACAAACCAAACGATGTGTAATGGGAACTGAGGTCATCTTAAGAACACATTCAGGAAAGAAGATAAGCTAACAATCAGTACATCAGTAGATCCAAAGTGATGTGTGATCAAAACCCAGCACTGTCTTTTTTGCAATTACAGCTGGAAGATTTAGCAAATAATTGAAGAGAGGATCGCTAATGCGAGGTACAAAACTTGAGGAACTCTTGAGCAAATACAGCGACGTATTTGAAGAAGAACTGGGTATACTCAAGTCAAAAAAACCAAGCACTACACTGAAGGAAGGCAGTCAACCAATGTCTAGTATTCTTGGCTGGGTGACAAACTCTTGACACCCAGCCAAAAATCTCATACATTTGCTTATAGTTTTGGCATATTCTCATGCAGATTTTTAGGTCACATTTTTGAGAAGAAACATAAGACTTGGTAACCTAACTAACTTTGACATCGAAAATGATGTAAATAAAGATTCGCCTATTAGAATGCACAAAGCAACCGAAGGGCCAGGCTTAATTTTTGGACAAACCTGGAAACATTATACAGTCGGCAGAAGAACTTACAATTCAAGATGGCTGTCTGATGTGGGGAACAGGGGTAATGAGTCCACAGACGTGGCACAAAACGGTCATCTTGGAATAGTGAAAATGAAAGCGCTGGCAAGAAGTTACATGCGGACTGGCCAATCATAGACAAAGCAATTGGTCAATTGAACAGCTGGCAAAAGTATGCTGTGAGTGTCAGCTCAATGAGAACAACCCCCGGTCAGCATTGTTCCACTTCACACATGGGAATGGCCAACAACCATGGCAGCGCAAGTCACGCTGATTTCGCTGGCCCACTACTAGGTAAGATGTTCCTGATTGTAGTGGATGGCCTACTCTAAGAGGCCAGAAGTGACGTCCACCAAGGCCACCAGAACAACTGAGGAACTGGGACTAACCTTCGTGAAACCATGTTTCCCAGAACAGTTGCTAGTGACAACGGGCCCTAGTTTACTGCAGATGAGTTCACTTTATTCATGAAAGCAAACGGCATGAACCACATCAGCCCAGTACCATATCACCAAGCCACCAATGAACGGTTTGTTCAGTCACTTTTTAAAAACCATTAACACTGCATGCAGCAGGTGCTGACAAGCAAGTTGTAAGTTGTAAGTTGTTTCTTCTGGCATATAAAACGACTTCACATTCAACAACAGCTGAGACTGCAGCTGTGCTCTTTACAGGACAAAATATATGTACAAGGTTAGACTTGCTGAAGTCAAACAACCGCAAGAGAGTGGAAAACGTGCAGCAGGATTAGACCACGAGTAAGAACCGCAGTACAACTAGTCAAACTTGCTCGTGAGCTACAACTAGGGCAAACAGGTACTGCCCGACGTTACCGTGGGGACTTGAAATGGGTTTCAGGTATAATCACAGCCCAAACTGGATATTTGTCTTACGAAGTCATAGTGGCACCAAATACAGTTTAGCGATGACACATCGACCAACTCAGGGAGTCTTCCTTGATGACAAATGTCGTTATTTTTGTAACAATGTGTTTTGATTTTCAAAGCTAAGAATAGGACACATAAGTCATAACGACAATACGACAATTTTCTACCCACTGTGAACGTTAGGCGAGGAGATTGCAATGTAATATGTAGCGGTATATTTCCCCCGCTGTTGTGACATGAAATGCAAACTGTAGTATTGTAAAGTGCAAAGGAATGTGCATGATATTTGATATTTTTTCTTCAAGTTAATCTCTTAAATTAGATACACTCGTATTCATCTTTTCTTTCAGTATTCTTAGGGTACAACAGTTCAAATACATTTAATGTTTTTTGCTTGCTTTCTTGGGCTACAAAGTACAGCCAAAATCTAGGTATTCTTAAGTTTAAGGTTAAGTTTAATTCTGAGACCTCTCCCCTCCCCCTCCTCCGTCATTTTATTCCAGTAGTACCCCCCTTGGGGACATTTATCAACTATTACTATATATTTACCTACCTCGACAGTTTGGAACAGCGTTGTCCCACCGTCCATTTCTACACGTCAAAGTATCTCCACCGTCCATGACATATCTCCGTTGACAGCGATATCTCACTTTCTTGCCATGTCGGTAATCATTTCCTTCCTTTGTGCCATGTTGTATTCCTCCAGGGTCAGCGCAATGTGCTTCAGGACAAAGGAATAATGTTCTAGAAGGATTCCTGCTAGAGGTCTATGCTCAAAGAACAGGGAGCCGTACCCTCCCTCGCACTAAAATTGCAGGAGTGCCATAAGGAGATATTTTAAGGTAGATATTTTTACCTTTCAAACATTTAATACTTGTCCCGGGGTGTAATTCCCGGATCCCCCTCACTCTCCCCCAAACTCCCGCCTTTGGCACTCGTGGGTTTTCACTCATTACAACGTCGTTACTCCAGATGGTCCCCCAACCACCCCCTCCCCTCTCTGGGTTTACTTCTGCATTAATTAATAATTTGGAAGAAGTCCGCTTTGGACTGTGTTTGATGCAACATCTAAAGTCGATAGAGTCACATTAAGATTCTCCTTGAACGAAATACATTTATTTCTGTGACATTCTTTATAGTATAATTTAGGAGAAACAAATGACAAAGGAATAGGCTACTCTGTGCTGACGTCATTTGTTACCATTTTGATTTTTTTGTTTTTAATTTTATCGAATATAACGCTGCGTCAAATGGCAAGATAGATCCCACCGGTATTAGTAAACTTGCCAAGCCCGAGAGTACGAGTGAGAAATATGCATTGGAAGTTTGAGAATACTTGAGAAAAAGTAAATTTTGGATTTTCCTATAATTTAAATATATCTCTCATGCCTATTTTTGGTAACGTTCTTGAGTGAAGACAAATAAACATTTTATAATCCAGCTAATTTGTGATATGCCTTATTTCATGATAGTTATTCTTTGGTCGTCCGATAAAATCCAGAATTAAGCTAATTAGAGAATAATATGTAAACAAAGATTGGACACGACTATGGGGACAACTAGGAAGCTTCAGACGTTTACCTAAGCACGTTGGCACGGCTCCACTCCAGCTCTTGTCCTTTCGACACGTAATCCAAGACTTTCCTTGCATCGTAAAGCCGGATTTACAGGCAAACAACACGGTTGCACCATAAACATATCCTTGCCGTACTATCTTATGGCCATTTCGCAGGAACCCAGGGTCTTTACACTGCACCACTGAAATGAAAGAAACTGTCAGGGCAACATATTAATAGAAAAACTGCTATCACAAATGCATTTAAAATTTTGAGCTCGAGGTTTCTATGGAAGGTTAGTTAACGAGACTTTGGTCACTTTTCAGAGGAACAAATACTTCTGTATCAGGCTGGGCTCCTGTGTCAAACAGATTTTTAATGGCATAAGAACGCGTCACCCGCCATAAATCAGACTCGCCTTATTTGTGATTATTATGGATAGATCAACTGAAAGTCGATGTCAGCAAGATGAAAACCGGCGGCATTCCGAAGAGTAAAATAGTCTATCACTCAATGTCACCAGCTATGCAAACGAATCCGGTTTGGATTCGTACGACTCGGGGACAGCGTTACATTTCACTAACAATCGACGGCAAGAAACAATGGCTGCATTGGAATGGACAAGTTCTCCTTGCTATGATGGGAATGCACGTTCCAACAAATCCCCACTTAATAATTTATTTATAGTTCCGCAGCCGATCCACAACTTCATCATACCTGACTATGAATATGTAAGTAAGCTGTTCTAATAAACTTTGACGGTCCGTTACGACTCTTTTGTATGTAAATTTGGACAAGTCATTTTTCAGTATGTTCAGACTGTCAGTGACTTGTTTACAGTGCGACTACAGAAACCGCGGTCACTTTGATTTAGCCGACTGAAACAAACAAACTGTAAAACTGTCCAATGAGAATGAGCGGTTGCCATGGTTTGTCTGGAGTTAAAATCGCAAACTCCAATTTTATTGTTTAAAAGTCGTATTGTGATTGGCTACTCTTGCGAAAGTGACCCCGGCTTCTGTAGTCGCACTGTAAAAATGTTATATTTCGCTCGTGACTTGACAAGCTACCAACAAGCAACTGCGATTTAATTAGTTCTGTACTTTATGACAGATGTCGAAAGTGTTGCAACTCAGTTTTCATCTGTCGTGTCAAATGCATCGCATTTTGAACATGAAATGGTTTTCTGGTTTCCAGACAATATTCAACTGATCATAAATGAGAGTTGTAAACATTTGCTAACAAATCTAACATGTAGTTGTTTTAAATTCAGCTCTAATGTTTTACATTTGTTTTACCCTGCACTTTCCATGATTCATCAAAGCCCACACCACTTGGTACTTTCTTTTCCGCGGTTTAAATTGCCGCAATTTGTCAAGAAAAATTAATTTGGCATCTATGACTATGTTATTAAAAAGCAATCGAATGCAGCCTCGTGCAATTTGGGAAAATTCACTTGTGATTTGTCAAAATTGAGCATCAATTAATTCAATTTTGACAAAACACGCGTGAATTTTTCCCAAATTGCACTCGGCTATACTAATAATAATTATGACGACGACGACGACGACGACGACGATGATGATGATGATGAAGAAGAAGAAGAAGAAGAAGAAGAAGAAGAAGAAGAAGAAGAAGAATCAACAGTACTTACAGTGACATGTGGTACGATCACCAGTCCAGTTGCCATCTGCACCACACTTTCTTGTTATCGATCCCTTCAACTGGTAACCATGTTCCTCTTGACATCTAAAGGTAACTCTCTCTCCAAACGTTGTGTTTCCTTCCTGCGTCTTTTGACCATTTGCTGGAGCTGCCAATGGTCCGCAGTCCACCACTGCGTGTAAAGGATTTAAGTACTTTGCTAATTAAATATCTCTGAGATCAATTTAGAGGGTGATGCACTATTACTTACACATTATGAGGTTTGTGTAATTACCAATGAATGATTTATTTCATATCTGATTAATTGTAAAGAATCTGTCTTTA
This sequence comes from Epizoanthus ramosus, assembly GCA_026413505.1. Classification (NCBI taxonomy): domain Eukaryota; kingdom Metazoa; phylum Cnidaria; class Anthozoa; order Zoantharia; family Epizoanthidae; genus Epizoanthus; species Epizoanthus ramosus. Next base: position 1,332 of record JANVCJ010006460.1, on the reverse strand, counting down.
TATGTATACGTAGCGTATCATCAAGTCTCAACATGATAGTTGGTGTTCCACAGGGTTCAATGCTCGCCTCTCTTCTGTTCTTACTATGCATATAAACCATTAATGAATTCTGTTCAGATCTTTTGCTTTTCATGAAAAGAGCAGTATGGCTCGACTAGCTCTATGGTTATTCTCATACAGATTTTTAGGTCACATTTACGAGAAGAGACATAAAACTTGGTAACCTAACTAATTTTGATATAGAAAATGATGTAAACAAAGATTCGCCTATTAGCCGGAATGCACAAAGCAACCGAAGGGCCAGGCTTTATGGACAGAGCCGGAAACATTCTACAGTCGGCAGAAGAGCTTACAATTCAAGATGGCCGTCTGATGAGGCGAACAGGGGTAATGATTCCACAGACGTGGTACAAAACAAGATGTTAGATCAGCTGCATGATGGTCATCTTGGAATAGTAAAAATGAAAGCACTGGCAAGAAGTTACATGCGGACTGGCCAATCATGGACAAAGCAATTGAACAGCTGGAAACAGTATGCTGGGAGTGTCAGCTCAATGAGAACAACCCCCGGTCAGCATTGTTCCACTTCACACATGGGAATGGCCAACAACCATGACAGCGCAGATCTCTTCCAAGCAAGTTGCAAGTTGTTTCTTCTGGCATAGAAAACGACTTCGCATTCAGCAACATTTGAGACTCCAGCTGTGCTCTTGACGGGACAAAATGTCTGTACAAGGTTAGACTTGCTGAAGTCAAACAACCGGAAGAGAGTGAAATACACGTAGTGCAGCAGACTAGGACTAGGCCTCAAGTACGAACCGCAGTACAACTAGTCAAACTAGCTCGTGAGCTACAACTACGACAAACAGACACTACCCGACGTTACCGTGGGGACTTGAAATGAGTTTCGGGTATAATCACAGCCCAAACTGGATATTTGTCTTGCGAAGTCATAGTGGCACCAAATACAGTTTAGCGATGACACCTCGACCAACTCAGGGAGTCTTCCTTGATAACAAATATCGTTCTTTTTATAAAAATGTGTTTTGTTTTTCAACGAATGGGACACAGAACGACAATATGGCAATTTTCTACTCGTTGTGAACGTTTGGCGAAAGCATTGTAATGTAATATGTAGCGGTATATTTCAGTAGCAATTATTTCCCCCGTTGTTGTGACATGGAATGCAAACTGTAGTACTGTAAAGTGCAAAGGAATGTGCATGGTATTTGATATCTTTTCTTCAAGCTAATCACTTAAATTAGATACACTCGTATTCATCTTTTCTTTCAGTATTCTTAGGGTACAACAGTTCAAATACATTTAATGTTT
>JANVCJ010006349.1:0-14498 GCA_026413505.1 Epizoanthus ramosus | reverse complement strand
ATCTTTATCGTTTTGCACTATTATAAATTTTGTCTTTTATTTTGTTACCCAGTTTCTATTTGTATATTGTAGTTTTTTGAGTTTTGAATAACACGTACTTCTGTAAGTTTTTCAGTGTCTTTGAATTTTTTTTTAGAAAAGGCACTATAAATACAGTTTTTATTATTTTTATTTATTATTATTAAAATTTGTTTAGACACAGGTCAGGCTGCTCTAGTAGAGTTATAATCTGTCCAATATAAATAAATAAATATATATATCTTCCACATACCACAGTAAATTAGTGAAATTTGGTGAAGGTGTCTTCAAATGCAAATTATTTCTCAAGAGAAATTCTTATTTGAAGTACCCGAGGATGCGAGGTGTCAGTTGTTTTATCTGATATTTAGCAATCATGGCACATGCATGTTAAAGCTGTTCATCTCATGTATTTTGATTACTTGAGTTTGTCTGCAAGAGGGAGGATACTTTATTGATGGAGAGTGCTTTGTTAAGGGGCCCTCCCTTTATTGAGCAAGGGCACTTGATCAAGGAATTATTCCAGATTGGTGTCTACATGTACATGCCAAAGGCTACTGGTAAATTGTGACCAGGGGGTATCTATAGATATGAGCTTCCCCTGTGCACAAGTGTACATATAGTGTTGGCTGGTAGCAATGTATACTGGGATGTCTTACTGACCCTACCCCTAGCCTTGCAGTTGATTTTTATTCATATTAATTGATTTTCGAAATATTTTACAACTATTCTTTCAACAGTTTGAGTGGGCATGGCAAAATCCTAAAAAATCCAGGAGACTGCGCCATGTTAGTGCCAAGAAGTCAAAAGAGAGTGCTTTTGAATTCTGTTTCCGAGTATTCTCAGAAATGTTACGAGTTGGCCCGTGGAACAGACTGCCACTCACCATTCGCTGGTTAAACCAGGGCTACAAGCTGGACTTTGACCCCCTGCGACAGCCGCCTATCCACATGCCAATTGTGCATGGGGCCTTAATAAGTAGAAAGCCCAAGAAGCTGCGACACAGTGAGGACCAACATATGGAACTACAAGAACGCAGCCGATGTGTTGTATGTAGAAAGATTATTAAGGTAGAATGTTTAGAATAATATTTAACAATTATTGGATATGGTTGAGCATGATAGCGAGAATTATCAAGGCTGAGGTTTGTGCTATCTGCCGAAGCCGATGGTTGAGGCGGATAACATAAACAGAGGCCTTGATAATTCGCTATCATGTGAAAACCGAATCCAACAATTGTTTTATTATTCATCTGCAATGCAGGAGCATTAATAAAGATAAAACATGCAATTTTACATTTGAAAACAACTTTGACAGCAGTGAACTATTGTCTGCAAAAGTGATGTCATTTCTGCATGCACAAAACTATTGTCTGTAGATATGACGTAACGATTTCATGCCACCTGGAATTAAAAGTGCATTTGTAGCCAATCAGAATCGAGAAAGTGTGAAAATGTATAATAATATTAATTATTACTTGTTATTACATGTGGGTTTATGCCTTCCAATGCCAAATGCAAATTCAACATTTCTGTAAACACTGTTCACCTACAAGCCCACCTTTCTCTCACCCTTCTTCAAGGTCCACCATCACGTGCAACAACTTGCTGTGTTCATTCGACTGATACATGTAACCGTATGGCCCTGTCTACTTTTGAACAGAATAATATCCCTCAGTTGAACACAAATCAGTCTAACTTGCCTATTTTTCTTATTTAAATTCTTGGGTATTTTAATTGGTTTTGCTAACAATCCTCAAGTGTGAATGTGGATTGTATTAATTTTAGTAAATGACAATAATTATCTAACTTGACAATTTGTATTACCAGACATCACGAGTAAATTTTCCTTTTTGTTCAATTCTTCTTAGATTCAAAAGGAACTGCTCAGCTGTATCGACAGTAGATGTTGCATGAAAGCACATATAATTTGCTTATCTGAAAGATTTCTACAGAAGAGTGAAGAAGAGAGGTTCTGTCTGCCCATTAGTGGACAGTGCCCTAAGTGTGAGCAGACACTGATGTGGAAAGACTTGATCAGATATCAAGAGAATCCACAGGACTTCACTGATAAGGATTCAGATTCTGATCACTGGACTGCAGCTCTAAAGCAATAAACTGTACTGTGGACCGTGGACTGTGTCCCAAGTGTGATCAGACACTGATACATGTATATAATTATATGAAAAGACGAGTACTTTTGAGTTAACCAAAATTACTATTCATTGAAAAATAATTATGAACTCTTCAATTTTAAGAAACAAGAAACACAAATTATTCTTTATCTTACAAATCCACATAGTTACATGTATCTTAATATATTGTTAATATATAACCAGGTCACAGTTGAGGGTTGGGGTTAGTTTCAAATGTCCACCAAATTCACACTGTGTCCAAATGCATTAAATTAGTATTAAAATTATGCAACTCAAACTAGGTCAGATTATAAAATTTTAAAAATGCCTCTGTTGAATTTAATTTGTTTGCCAAACTTTGTGGATTTGGACACAGAACTGAATTTGTGTCAAATTTGATTGTTGAATTGAATTGAATTCAATACAACTGACTTGATCTTGTTCTAGTCAGTTAATGTTAACCAATGGTTAATATTTTGACTCATGATTGAGTTTACTTCTTTATCGACTGATTTATGTAATTGTGTTTCTGAGGAATATTTCAACTTTAAAAGCTCTGGTACATATTGATGTACAGGAACAAATAAAAAAAATTGGTTTAACCATTGGTTAACGTTAACTGACTTTCAAGCAACCTGGGCCGGGTAATAAAATACTCTCACTTAACCACAGGCAAAACAATTTATTAAATTACTATAAAATGTATTCACAAATCACATGATAGTACGTCACAATAATACCAATTTACAAGAAATAGTGCAAAGCTGTTTGGGAAACTTAACTTGTCTTATCATCAGAGCCACAGATAAGGTGAAACAGGAGGGCTTATATTTAGTCACATTTAGTTCATGAATACCGCAACTTTTAACTGGCATGATAATATGACAATTCCACAAGATTTGTTTAAAGTTCTTGTTTTGCCATTGACACCAGTGTTACTTGTCCATGATCTGTTGCAACAAACTTGGATCCGCTTTATCTGTACAAGAAGTCAGCTTGCAAGTTGGCAGCAATCTCTGCCTCCCATCTGTCTCCATTGTTCAACAGCTTCTCCTTGTTATAAAGTAGTTCCTGATGGGTCTCTGTAGCAAACTCAAAATTTGGACCCTGAAACAAACAAAATTAGCTTCAAATGTATTTTTATTTAAAGGACTGGTATAGAGTTCATGTACATGCTGATGTTGCTAAAAAGGTGACACTTTATACATTTCTACTGCAAGCCAAACCGGGATAATCCTAATGAAATTAGGATAATCCAGATAATCTCAATGCAATCACGATGGTTGTGGAGTCTGGTTTCACTGACCCATGCAAAATCAACCAATCCCAAATTTTGATTATTAACTAAAACCTCGCCTTGCTTTTCTGCCCACCTGACAATCTGCCCCTGGGTCTCCGAGAGTGGGTTGTTACTTAAGCTGTCATATTGGTTTTATTGTACATGTACAGTCAGTATATTGAGGCTACTGGGGCTATTTGAGGAAAATTAGCTAATGGCATTTAGTGACTTTATAGACAATCTTCTCAATGTAACTTGCAGTTCTTATTCCAGATAAACTGCACTCTTGTTCCCAGAGCCTGTGTTCTGGAGCAAAGGGCAGACTGGCTGCTAAGCTACTGGAACGTCAGGAGTCCTGAGTTGATGGCTGGCTGTAATGTCCATACCCTAGCTAGCTACGAAAAGATATCTATTTGAAAAAAGCTAGGTATAATAAATTAATATTTCACCTCCACAATAGCATCAACTGGGCAAGCTTCCTGGCAAAATCCACAATAAATGCATTTGGTCATGTCAATGTCATATCGAGTTGTCCGCCGGCTTCCATCAGCTCGAGGTTCAGCCTCAATTGTAATGGCCTGCCAAAAAGTCAACATAAACAGTTGTCTTATGGGAAGAATATCCAACAACGGGCATAGAATTTTTACAATCAATATATTAATTTGTCAATTAGCAGCATTGTGTCAATAAACATAAAAAGTGAGTAGGCCATTCTAGCAGCAGAGTGCCAAGGTAGGGTTTAGGGTTAGTTACACCAGCCATATGCCAACGATTGACCATGGTTGACTGTAGTCCAGTATGGATTGATCAGGACCTGGACTGTGGCTGAGTGAGTAGGCCATTCTAGCAGCAGAGTGCCAAGCGATTGACCATTTACATTGTTTATATGAAGTCAGAAAAATAAGTAAATGGCAGGGTAAATGGAAGATAAACACACAATAAACACAAGTAATAATAAACTTGTACATCTCATCTCTAATAATCCTTTGAGTCGTTTGACTATACACGATCATGACGATGCTAAAATGGTCAGTGGTTTGTTGTGGGAGCAGGAAAATATATCAAATAATAATAATAACAATAAATAAATACATATTTAATCCAGGAGTGATCTGATTTCGGGTAGTGCTAGTTTCTGGAAGGATTCTGGACTGGTTGCAGTTACAGAGTTAAGTGAGTACATATTCATAACGAAAAACAATCCACAACTTATATGCATTATTATCTGATAAGTTTTGAAAATTCACCTGAGCTGGGCAAATTGCTTCACAAAGCTTGCAGGCAATACACCTCTCTTCACCCGAAGGGTACCTTCTCAGGGCATGTTCACCACGAAACCTGGGACTCAAGGGGCCTTTTTCAAAAGGGTAGTTGATGGTGGCTGGCTCACGGAAAAACATACTTCCAGTCTGCATAAGACCTACAAGATTATAATAATAATTATTTATTATGGGTTGGGGTAAATAGGATCATAACATAAAATGATTCATAACATGTAGTCAGGGCCAGACATCTAAAACTACTTTTCAAAGGGGGAGTTGACAGCAAGGTGAATATCCACCACTCGGACCTGACACTGAGAGGAATAGTTGTTTAAGTATATACCAGACCAGTTAAAAGAAACAAAGGGATCACACGTTTGCATTCTGCAAAACTTATGCAACTGACCTCGAATCATCTCAGTTAAAAACAATGTTGTTGCGTTGCGATCAGTTGATGTTCCCAAGTCCATCGGAGTGTCCTGAGCTTCTTTAGTGACATATCCTTCATTGCAAAAATGCACAGTTAGATTTGCAGTTTTAATGTTGGACAATTTGAAACTGCTATGATGTCCAGTAACTGATTTTAATGTGGTACTCACTGTAACTGGTTTGATCACTGGTTGCAAGACTGAAAGGCCTCACCAGACGTACATCTGCCCCAAGAATTCGACCTAACAATTTTTCAGGAAATAAAATACCCTTGTAAATTATTTAAAAAAATATTTTTCATGCACTTAGTGTTCTAACAAAACAAAAATCGGACAGATTTGTTCAGAAAAACTTCACTCTTTATACCTGCCCTCCATCCTCTACCAAAGAACACCGCCATCTTGGATTTCCAGACTGCGCGTTGCCTTCTGGGATACCTCTTTAAAGAAAGCGAAGTGCATTATGGGATATAAACAAAGAATTCAAAATGGCGGCAAATTTGGGAACATCGTTCAAGTCTGCTTTGACCTCCGTTACAGAAACTGTGTTTCCCATGTCACGCTCGTTACGTGAATATCAAAGACACCACACCATAAACACAGGTAACCAATTCTCTATTTATTAACACTAAACACTAAAACAGGGATATCAATATGTCTATGAGTATCAATATCAAATATTAATATGTCGCTGAGCCACTCTCACTCTGACTCTGACAGTGACACCATTGAATCACTGTCCATTGCCATTGAGTGATTGGGGGCATTGGCATATTTTAATAAAAGATATTTGGTACGGTCCGAGTGCATGACACCTGGGCCCGGTTGCTCGAAAGTCGGTTAACGCGTAACGTTAACCAATGATAAAGATTTTAACTCATGATTGGGTTTACTTCCTAATTATTCAGTTATTGACTGATTTGGGCTTTCATGTAGGGTTTACGTAATTTTGTTTCTGGCAACTATTTCAATATTATTATTAATACTTTATAAAGTTATAGGCACCAGATTACGTATTCCCAGATGAAGAAATCAAATTAATGTAAAATTGGCTTAACCATTGGTTAACGTTTACGTTAACCAACTTTCGAGCAACCCAGTCCTGGCGGTTGAGGGCGGGCTTGAGAAAATATGCCAATACAAATTTTTAACTGCCCTGCTCAGCCCGTTTTGTGCTAAAATAAGGAAATTTTCAGTGGCGAGTTGTTGCACTATTTTATACGCATACCATGTTTCAAAAGTGAGTAACGCGAAATATTCAATATTTATATTGCAGCCGCAACATGACTTGAGAGTTGAGTGGTAAGGGTATTGACCACTATCTCATTGCTATGCAACACAACTGAAACTAAGATACAATAAGGCCAAGTAAAAAAATACTTATGTTTAGCGTCCAGTTTTTTCAAAATTGAGGAGGAAGCGGCCTTTTTTTTGGAAAAGTTTTCTCACAGGGGCATACTTAATTATGCATACAGCTGTTTACGGGTTAGGCTTATTTTAAGACCTGGGATGGTCTATTGTTTCGGAGAAACAAGATAAGATTGCATGAATAATTAAGTATGCCCCAGTACGGAAATTTTACCTTTTTTTTCCTTTTTTTTGGAAACCCATCTCATCTTAAGTGCACTAACTTTCGATGTCTTCATCAAACTCGCCACTACTGGCACTACGAACAAACTGTGAGCAAAAATATCGCTCAGAGTTTGCCGTCCGTCCACAACGATTCGGGCATACCAAGGCTTTATCACCTTATAAGTTTTTTTTTTACTTGGCCTAAACTGAATTTTCTTTAGTAATGGCCTTCAGAGATAGTGGCCAATACCCTTAAGGGGGTCAATGGGCATGCTCCTGCCCATCACTCGTAACATTGACTGGCTCAGCTGTTAATATGGTCTGTGTACTTAAGGGTGTCCAGGGACATGCTCCTGCCCATCACTCATAACATCAACTGGCTCAGCTGTAATATGGCCTGCATACTTAAGGGGATCTAGGGGAATGCTCCTGCTTATCACCTGTAACATCAACTAAGCTCACCCATAATATGGCCTGCATACTTTAGGTGGGCAATGGGCATGCTCCTGCACATCACTCATAACATCAACTAAGCTCATCCATAATATGGCCTGAGTACTTAGCATGCTCCTGCCCATCACTCATAGCATCAACTAAGCTCATCCATAATATGGCCTGAGTACTTAGCATGCTTCTGCCCATCACTCATAACATGAGAGCTATTTGGTGAAACATGTTGAAGAGTTTACCCTCCATGGGCAAGAGGTGTTTTTGCATATATTGGGTCCAAAGTGGCCATGGATTTTAAAATCAAAGCAAGATTCTGTATTAATTGGACAATAGAAATATATAAACATTCAAGGGAAAACATTTGAACAGAGCGTGCAAATGTGATTTTTGCAAAATGTACCTCAGTCTATCATATCCTGTAATCTTAAGGGGGTCAATGGGCATGCTCCTGCCTACTGATCACTCGTAACATTGACTAAGCTCAGCTGTAACAGGTGTTATGGGTAACTGCCCCTAACGACAACCCTGCTGAATAAGTTTTTCTCACTATATATGACTTTGCTTTATAGGCAATGAGCTTGTGTCGGATCTTGCCCTTCAAATGGCACTTTACTTCAATGCACACTACTCCCCAGTTTGGTTCGTAACTTGTTGTGTAATATTAGTGGCAAAGGTAAGGTGGCCTGTGTCAAACACTCCAGGCATTTCATTAATGTATAATATCAAGCCCGTCATCATACAGTAAATGGGACATCATCATCTCCGCAATAGTTAAGAGCACATATTTCACCTATAATGGGTGTTAACACTCCAGGCAGTTCATTACTGTATAATATCAAGCCCGTCATCTTACAGTAAATGGGACACCATCATCTCCGCAATAGTTAAAAGCACATATTTCACCTATAATGGGTGTTAACACTCCAGGCATTTCATTAATGTATAATATCAAGCCCGTCATCATACAGTAAATGGGACACCATCATCTCCGCAATAGTTATTTAGAGCACATATTTCACCTATAATGGGTGCAAGGCCCCTTTCTTGAAGATGGGCTAGATATATTTTAATGTGCAATTTGGCATAAACGGAGTGTAAATTTGAATAAACTGAGTGCATTTTGGAATAAATGGAGTGCAATTTGTTATAAATGGAGAGCAATTTGTTATAAATGGAGAGCAATTTGGTATAAACTGAGTGCAATTTGGTATAAACAGTCTGAGACTGTGCAATTTGATATACACAGAGTGAAATTTGGAATAAATGGATTACGATTTGTTATAAATGGAGAGCAATTTGGAATAAATGTAGTGCAGTTTGTTTTATTTTAGACGGGAGTGCAATTTGGTATAGATGGAGTGCAATGTGGTGTTAGTGGAATGCCATTTGTTATATGTATGTATTGTGCCAATGGCAGGTGTTAGCACAGTGAGCAGTCAGGTGTAACTTCAGTAGGACCATTTGTTTATAGTGGTTTAGATAATAATAATAATAATAATAATAATAATAATACGGTAATAATAATCTGTCTCAAGCGGGAGTCAAACCCACGCATCTCGATCACATGGCAGGCGCTCTAACCACTGAGCTACCCAGGCATCTACAGTGGCAGAGGAGGAACTCAACCAACTCTTGACAATTCAGAATTTTCAAACATGGTTTCCCAGCACTTGCTTGCATTTGTCTCGGAGATGGGAATTGACCCAAAGTCAATTGAATGATGAACCTTAGTAAATATTTAGTTACCTGCTCCTATACATGTACCTTGTCTACCTTAGCTTCTACCAGTGAGTGTTAATACAAATTGGAAAATGTTCTACAAATTGCAGATAGCTTTCAGTTGGATGGATTGTTGATACATGTACATGTAATGCCAACAAAATAGTCACAATTTGTGTGGGCAAACACAATGTATACACTAGAGAAACCCTTTAGTATTGGCACTGTCATTCCTATAGAGCTAAGTTTCGGTCTTGGTTGTCTGTCATTATTCAGTTGGTATTGCCTCTGGTTGCAATCTTTGTAGGCTATTTTGAAACCCCAGGCCTGTTCTCTCCTGCATGACACCTCAACTTTACAAAAACTCAGTCTTTTGAAATTGACAGGCTATCATGCCCTCACTGACTCAACTATCAACAATTCCATATAATAAATATCTCATCAGCCTCGTTTGCTGGGTTAATATGGTAAGTTATCGATCCTCATTTTTCCTTCCCTTTTCCATGACCTGCCGGTGCTTTGTGCTGGGCCATAAAAGGAAGGAAAAAACTTGGGTCTATAATTTACACTACGGACCTCACACTCGGCTAGTAAGCTAGGGGTATGTGTAATAGGAAATAATGTGAGTAAGAAATACATAAGTTTGTGCCCACACTTTATTCCCCCCCAGCATTTTGTGATGTTTGCCCCCCAACAATTTGCAATTAAGTACTATTATTATTACTAATTTAATATAGTAATATATTTATAATAATTTATTCATTATAATTTTATAAAATTACGCATTTGTTATATATATTTATAACTTGCTGTGCATGTGCCATTTACTTCCTAGTATTCAAAACTGAACTTCTACTACAAGTTTCTGATTGTCGTTATCTATGTTGTCATGGCAATCATTGAAGCAATACGACTCTTTCTGGGCTACACTGGAAATCTTCATGAGAAGGTAAGCTAAAAACCCTCATTTGAGAAATGTGATTGTCTATATATTTCCATCAAGTTATATTTTATTTACAATACAATACAATAACAATACAATACAATAATTTATTTAACGTCAAAAAACGTGAGGAGTGGTTGCCCATTCTCCCGAGCCGGGGGCCCATGGTAAAAATGCTCGACTAAAAGAGATAAAAGTATGATTTAATAAAGAAGAAGAACAAGAAAAGCCATGGTAGCACAAGCCAACCATAAGGCACTTGTTTCTAAGGTTAGGTACATGTATTGTGTCCTCCCAAACTTGCACAAGTGTTACCATACCTCAATGGAAAACACAGGAAATGTTACTTTATTTTTTTTTATGGAATAAATGCAGTCATTAAACACACAATGGATTTCTTTGTTTTTCATGAGATTATAGTAAACTCCTTTCAACCAATCAGAGTGTGTTTATTTTAGAATGAATGTAACAAGATTCATTTTTAATGCAAGAATGTATTAATAATAAAGACAATATTATTATTATTATTATAAATATTATAAAATGTACTGTCTTGTTAAGAAAGTAGGAACATGGGCAAGTTAAATTTATGCTATACCCCACTCCTCACATACTCCCTCAATTACAGAACCTTAGATTCAATGCTTGGTTAATTATGTTTTTTTCAGTCAACTTGAATTTAACATGTTGTGTATTTGAAACATCATTGAATTGTAAGTGAAATAAATACCTGTACATACAGTATATGCATGGCTATACTGCATGTATGTGCAGTTTATAATGATAATCAAAATAAATTCTAATCCTCTTCACAGGTCCCTGAACTGGCTGGATTTTGGCTGTTAACCCTCGTACTACAGCTCCCTTTGACTCTGCTGTTGTTACTTAATGAGAACATGATGATTATGCCGATGGAAAGAGCAGTCAACATCATCATGGCTGTATTTGTTGTGTTTGAAGTCATTCAAGGTTATAGGGTTATTAAAGCCATGACAGAGCACCAGGTTTCTAAATTCCACCTTCATCAGTTTGATGATCTGACAGAGCTTCAAGACACACATGAACGACAACCTGAGGAGATAGGCTTCAGACCATAGCTGTAGAGCTTTGCATATGCTGTAAGTAAGTCCAATAGTTTACTTACAGGTTAGATTAGTTTTGATTTCTCTGGAGACAGCCATCCCCAGTGTTGATTGAGAAGTGACTTTTATTTAGCACTAAATTAATATTTTTGGGGGGGAGGGTAAGATGGAACGATGGACCCCCTCAAATATTTAAGCTTTTTAATATTCCCCCTAAAACCTTTCTAGTAAGCTAGCTATTAGAGACCATTTTACAAAAACGTGATTGGGGAGGGGGGAACTGATGAGAAATTGGGAGTGTCTAAAAAAATTGCATGTGAAAGAAGGGTGCCTAAAGAATAAAGCTCAGATTGTGAAGGGTGGGTATCTGGGGGGTACATTGAAATTTGGAATCATTTTTGTGAACAGTCCCTTACTTGTATATTAGTAAACACATATTTTGATGTTATTTTGATTTGTAATCATTTTGGATTTTCCTAAATGTGTTCTTAAAGTATTTAATAGGGAAAAAAATCAGATTTTGTTTTAAAAAAATAAGCCTTTTGCATTTTCGATTTAGAAACAAGCACCTTACAATCAAAAAACAAGCTTTTATGTCATTTATTTGGATATGGTAACCAGGAAGCCAATTAGTGATCATATTCATGACTACAGTTAATTGAAAGTTTAAAGACTGTGAACACGCGTGCTGAATTTCAGAACCTTCCCTCCCCAAAAATTCAGGTTTCTCAAAACCACCCAAGCACCTTTGCCCCAGGAAACACCCAGTTTAAACAAGGAGTGAGCCTTGTGGACATTTACATAAAACTTTTACATAAATAGTTAATAGGTAGTCGTTGACATATTTGTACCAGGCTAATAACAAAGAAAGCTAATAAGCATGTAATTATTCATAGTTGTAGTTAATATTAATTTGTTTGTTGCTTATTGTTGTTAACAATAAGTATTAAAGATAAAGAACAAATTATTCATAATCTGTGAGAACTCGTGAGTCAATAACAAAACGTAAGGGGTTCAATCCATGGAATTCATATTGTGTAATTAATGTCCTTAGGCAACACATTTACATCTACTGTCACAGTGCTTCTCTTCACCCAGGATTATAAATGGGTACCTGGCAAGTGGAATATTGTTGGGGGATAAATCTGACAAAAGATGGGAAGGGATGGGGGGTAACACAGTGATGGACAAGTATCTCATCCATGTGGATCGTTAGTAATACTCTTAAGTGCCATTTGGCTTCTTCAGTCCTTGATTGAAACAGATTTTACTTAAATTTTTAGAATATGTCATGATGCGAGCTGCGACAAGCTCATCATTCCTACTAATCTTTTCTCTATCCCTCAGCGTAATACATGTATGCACTTTTATCATATGAAAATCCTTATCATACCAGGCAATGACACTGTTGACAAAAGTCATATCTTTGTACAATCATATAAAATATCATCAGTTGGTTATTGTATGCTTTTTTGAACATAGTCAGTTGGATTTGTTGTTCACTGGTTCAGAAAGTTTGTTTTTTCTTATGGATTTTCATATGATAAAAAGAAATTTCCATGGCTGTTTGAATTAAGATACAACTTTTATCTTCTCGTGCTGAATTTTGCAACAATTTTGTGTTACTATATTCGACACTCAAAGATAAATGCTGTATCTTCGCACAGCTATGTAAGATCCTCTATATAAGACAGGGATCGTAATTTCCCTTGCAACAAACCTTTTCTTTCACTCCTTTTCCTTGTTAAGAGTGTAAGTATACATTTAATAAAGTTCTAGATGTAACTTGTTTGGGACCAATTGCTATTTTACAATTTGTATAGGTTCTGTGAAAATAGATCATTGTTCCTGAAGGCATGAGTACACATGAATGACAGTTGCACAGGCCACAGAGTCCAGGATAGAGTACATAATGGCTAAAGGAGTGGAACCTATGGCTGTAGACACCATGTGTTTGATAAACAGTGCTGCACTTGGTCCCAGAGCATGCCACTGATTAATCTCCAGTCCAGATCATGATCAAGACTAAGATGGCACAATATCCAGAAAGTGCTAGGCTGCAATGGGATCACCAAGGAGAGTGCAGGTTGACATGCCAAACCAACACACAGCCACAAAATTGTTGGACGTAATTCAGGTAGTGAGGTGAGAAGAAGATCACAGGGTATATCAAATGATGTTTGTGACTGACAATATGATATCAAGCATACACAGACATGATAACCAGAAAAGGAAACATTTTGAACCATAACAAATTCATTAAAACAAAAGCTTGTAAACATACTTACAGAAAGAAGATGATTGGCAACAGTGATCAAACTGTTCATTGGTGGGATGTGTAACTCAGTAATATTAATTGACAGAAAGAGTTAAACATCTTGAAGCCCAGCCGAGGTATTTCCTCAATCATTTACTGGTTCATAGCTACAAGTATTCTATGTTTAACTAATGAGTCAGTTCATTTAACAACACTTAACAAAATAAGCCATTGTTAATCAAAACTTGTATAATTTAGTTCAGTTTCTTGTTCCTTGTCATTTAGTTTTAAGAATAATTTATTTTGAAATAAAAAACAAAATAATAACACTAAGTTCTACTTACTAGTTGATGACTTAAACATTATTTTTAATATGAATTTAACTTAAGAAGAGATACTGTTCACAATGTTTTTCTCTATGTCCTTTAATTGTCTGGAAACAGATAAAATTTGACACAGGACACTGTATAGTTAAGGTTCAAAAGCTAACTTCTTTTAAAATTTGAGAGAAATCCTTCTCTACAGGACTTCCAAGAACCATGTGTGGCATTTTATGTTGCAACAAGGAAAATGGCAATCACCTTAAGAGAAGTTTTAAATGTTGTTCCAAGAATTATAATTGTATTTTGAAGGCATATATGTAAACAAAATCAGAGAATATATGTGACCAGCTATGTAGCTTTTTCAATGATTTGAGTCTGCAAAATTATTCAGTATAATTTTGAAATCTAAGGACTCTTACGAACTTTTAACCACCGGTGCCAACCCAGACCAGCATAGTACATACATCATTCAAATGTGTAATGATGTGCTTGTACCAAAATAAGTACTGCATACATTTTCATTATGTGTCAGTAATCACAAATGAGAAACAATATGAAATATAAAGGTTATCTGAAATAGGGTATGCAATATCACATAATTATTTTGGTCTGAGATTAACCTGTTCCAGGTGCTCAGCTAGAAATGAAGGTATGAATGAAGGGACTCTCCATACTGTTCTACGTTACCATCCCTGGTCTAGAACACTTACAGGCTAGCCTAGTATACAAGGTAGGCAGAGCAGGGGGGCCAGGGGGCATGCCCCTCATTTTTGGGCCAAGTATAGATTTTCGAAAATATAATTTCTAGTTGACCAAAAAATTGATGTAAAAGCACTGCCAATATAATAAATAATAACAATGATTTAAATACAGGAAATGGCATTTCAGAGGGTGTCATTTATCAAAAATTTCCCGGGGGAGTATGCCCCCAGAATGCCCTCGGTGTTCGAGAAGGATCTGTTTCTGGGGGGGGCGCCCCCCCGCGGGGGGCGGGCCGCGCGGGGCGGGGGGGCGGGGGGGGGGGGGGGGGG
>JANVCJ010006238.1:0-14502 GCA_026413505.1 Epizoanthus ramosus | reverse complement strand
CCCCCCAACTTAAATTCTGACTGGTCCCTAAACATATCCGTTTCAACCTGACAATTTCAACACTCAAGACACTGGGGACTATGTACGCAGACAATGACCCATTATACTTTGCAGAAAAGGACTGCATAAGTAAAGTTAATAAAAATACGAAAAATACATGTAACGTTTGCAGCTTGATACTATACCTTCAAGACATTATAGTTCTAGTGTATATAATTCTAGACTATAATTATTTATGCTGCTGTTTAGAGTTCTAAATTAAAGGGGCCATGTCACGGCTATTTAAGGCATTTTTACGATGTACGAAATTCTCCACAAATCACAGGACATCTAAAAATAAAAGGTTACCGTGGTAGAAAAACACAAGAGATACTAGCATGATGATAAGTCATAAAGGAACGAGGATGGTTACAATTGGGGAAGATTAAAACGGATTACAAATTCGCAGTTTAATTTCGGTCTAGACTAGACATTAAACACGTTAAACCCATTCGCTATCAAAATCGGTGTTTCTTGTATTTAGACACTTGAGGTTTTTACACTATATCACCATTTAACCATTTCTTGTCATCCTGTTGAGCTTACAACTTGTGTTTCATGACTATTCAGGCTGTTTCTGACAGGACCTGAGAGCATGCGCATTGGCGTGACATAGCCCCTTTAAGACTACTCAATTTAAATTGCTCGTAGTTGCCAAATAAATAAGGTTACTCAAATTGTTACATCTCTGTCTGATACAAAAAGGGAAATAAATATAAGAATGGAATGCCGGACTTTTAAGTCTTAAAAGAATATATGGTACGAAAGTTCTACATACATGTTTGTAGACGTACATGTAAGTTGGGTATTTAAAATGAAGCCACAACACTTGCCTACTTGTAACATATACTCTTAGTACTGTTTTTAATTTTCCATTGCTGCTCATTTCGCAGTTTGTTGCAAACTGCACTGCCTTAGAATAAATACATATATGAGCACGTGATAATATGCACCCCATCCAAATCTCCATTAGGAGAAATGGTACAATGATGATGATGATACTATGCACAACTGTTGTTTCTGTACCAACCAAGTGCTCGATTGTGTTGTAGAATTTCCAATTTCCATATCACAGTTCTGATTAAAGTACTTCACAACGTTTAAGTAAATAGCTTTATTTTATACACGTACGCAAGAAATTAATATCGTTGCAGCCAAACTGTATATTAGTAACAACAAATGACTATTTTGCAAATTTGGGGTGTACTGTATTATTAAATAACTGTGTAAAAAGAATACATTCTAAATCCCTTTCAAAATTCTACAATACATGTACGAGATTCTTTTCCAGTGCCATAGCCAGACATAAACAAATACTCTAGACAAGGCAAAATACATGAGTGTCAAAGGCCACGGAGCAAGTTGCTGGTACTGTATTATTAAATAACTGTGTAAAAAGAATACATTCTAAATCCCTTTCAAAATTCAACAATACATGTACGAGATTCTTTTCCAGTGCCATAGCCAGACATAAACAAATACTCTAGATACAGGAGTGTCAAATACATGAGTGTCAAAGGCCACGGAGCAAGTTGCTGGTACTGTATTAATTATTAAATAACTGTGTAAAAAGAATACATTCTAAATCCCTTTCAAAGTTCAACAATACATATACGAGATTCTTTTCCAGTGCCATAGCCAGACATAAACAAATACTCTAGACAATGCAAAATACATGAGTGCCAAAGGCTACGGAGCAAGTTGCTGGGGGTTCTGGGGGCATGGCATCCCAGAAAATGTCCAGGTTCTCGAAAATGGCATTATTATCTGCAATTTGCAGGGCATAAAGATTTATATTAGATCAAAATATGAGAACAACTTGTTTCATTTTATTGCATAAGGTAACTTCCCTACCTGCCTGTACATGTATGCTGGCCATGGCACTTATGCCCAAGGAATATTTTTACTGACTGAGCACTGCAAATCGATAATTTACTAGTACATCATTTTTTCTAGTTGTACTTGTAGTCAAAACTTGCAGCAAGAAAAATATTACCTGTAGCACAAATGACAATGAAAACAACGAAAATTACAACTGATTACAACTCACCAACAATGAAAATGATGACTTGATGAAATTGAAAAAAAAAATAAAAAATAGCTGATATTTTCTGTAACACTACAATTTCAGTTTCTATCAGTGACTGCCAGCACATGGTCAAATCAACTCAGAACCAAATACTGCTAACTTGATTTAACAAATCTATTACAGTTTTAAACTAGCTATGTTATGCAAATAATCTATAGTTTTATAATTTATAACTTGCAAGACCATGCAGCAAAGCTAAAATACTTTACTTTGACAATTGTGTATAACTGGTAATTGTTGACCAGTTTTACACTTCAAAAATAATGCACAACATTGGGTTCATTTTTGCATATCACTGCTGCATTCTTGGTCATATATTATTGACGATGCCTGCACTCTAGCACACATGTACTGTATGTTGCACACAACTCAGACAAAAGGTATTCTAGTGGCAACATACCATCGACGAGCGATGAGTAATGATGTGTGATTAACGAGAGGCGTGTGACATGTAATGACAGAAGATAATACATGTAGCATAAAATGGGAAATTATGAACATGAGGCCTTTGGACATTCACACTTGTAGTTTGATTACCCATCCCTTGTAGCATATTATTACCTTTCACTGACCTATCATTGCCTATCACTGACCTATCATTACCCCATACATGTACTTATTTTAGTAGCACATATTATTAAATATAACCCAATGATTATCGAATTTCAAGCAATCTGATTGGTTCATATATCCTGGTTATGATGTGATATTCATGAGTTTGACCTTATATGGATAAACAGCTGTTTCAAAACAACACAGCTACACATACATTTTACATTTACATGTGAAATGGCCCTATTTTACACTTAACTCCACTAACCCCTTGGTTTGCACTAATTAATATTTCCGTTGGTTTATACAAACTTAAAAAGACAAAAGGATGTTTTGACTTAGTATTTAATAAACAACTATTCCACTCACGCTTGTTGGATATGAGCTGATTACAGCCAGCTACATGTACATGCCTCACTGGCTACATGTATTTATCAGCTCATATCCAATGAACATTCATGGAACAATAATGTTAAATATGGAATAATTGGGATAATTCTTAAATATCATTAACCATCATGCCAAAAGATTTCAACTGGTTCTGAGACAAACTGTGATTAAAATAATACATTGAACCTCCAAGGAACATGTGATACATATTTGAGAAAGCTTGCTTAACTTACAAGTCAGTTCTCATTAATATTATTACAAGTCTTATTTGCATTAGCTTCAGGCGCGTATGCAGCTTTCCCGGCAAGGGGGTGCACTTTAAGCTTGAGCGGCCTTATGTCATCAGTCCTATCCTCTTTTGGACGTTTCTGAGTGGAACCTTTTTTCAGGTGGGGGGTGCACGTGCACCCAGTGCATCCCCCCTGCATATGTGCCTGAGCTTGCCAAATTAATGTCCTGGCCATGAACCCTGCATTTAATATATTCTTCTTAATGCTACTTCATAATGTAACAGCTTTAGAGGGTCCTATTTACTTAAACTATTAAATAGGAAGTAAGGCTTACATACGTATCTGCTCAGAAATATATGGCAGTAATCAAAACAAATGAAAATGTTTTACTTAATTTTAAAAATATTTAGCTGCATGCTTGTAACTAAGGTACTGTATATATCCATTGTGCAGCTGAAGATCTATGTAAGAGCAAGTGCCAAATTTGTAATTTATCATGAATAATAGTGGCATTTGTTAATACTGACAGCATTTTATTAAATTTTGCAGCATTACCTTAGTTGAGAAATATTTCTGTAAATGATATTGGATGGGGGATAAACTGCTGTTCATATTATTGCTATAACTGACTGCTCATGATCTACTAACTTATGATGATGCTACTATTCAACCTCAATGTTGATTTTCATGGATGCCACATCGAGCTCTTCACCAGTGATTCTCTTGTACATATCCATGATGTCATCACAAGTTGTTTCAAAGTGAGTTGTGGCATTGTATGACTTGGATACAAAGATCTGAAAATGTTCAGACAACACTGGTTACTCGGTATCCTCGTTAGCCTTCGGTATCAACACATTTGTCTTCTCCTTACTGACAATGTCAATAGGAACGTTAGTAGATTCATAATCAGATAAGCAAAGTGTTCACAGACAGCAAAATAATTTTGAAGGAGAACTGCCAAATGTTCCTGGACTGTGTTACCAGAATGGTACTGACAGAGAAAGTACTGTATGGAGAACTAATAGGTGAACACTGATCTCTATATATGTACATGCATGTGTATGTGCCTGTCCTTAAATAAAATCTGAGTTTTGGGGCTAACCGGGTTAATATAGCTGCTCATGACATTGGATGGCAGTTTATCATGCAACACAATTTACAAAATATAATTGCAGGCAAGCTGAAGGTGAGGCTGTATATCTAATCGTAACTAAATTGATCTAGCCAGAGAAATTGAGAGCCTGTTTTTGTGAGCCGTTTTGTGAGCCTGTAATACACTTAGTCTTTGAGTGTGTGCATTAATTAAGCTGGTCACAAGTTTTCCACACGCATAGGGTTTGCATGTGTTGCATGCTGAGGTGATTGCCATTCTTGCACTTTTGTTCTTTTCGTCACCACAAACTGGGACAAGATATACATGTATATGTAGATATACCAGAATTTCTTAACAATTACATGTACTAATTTGATTTTCATAACACGTTTCTGTGCTTTGGACCATATACATGAATGTATGTAGTGTCTGCAGTCTGGTCACCTAGCAGGTTTCATTTTAGAAAATTAATATACCAGCCTATTGTTAAATAACCAATCAAAAATGGCCTCCAGAATCTGGAGGTACATGTACATGTAAAACATGTGGTTTGATGCGATTTGGTCAAGCTATCTTTTCCTTCTCCATTTCCCTCTCTTAATATGTTTTTTTTTCACTAGTCCCTCAAGAAATGAAGACCTGATTCTAGGTTCAATTATAATGGACAAGAGTGCCACCCTGGGTTCCGCCTGGACAGGCCTGACTAATGGAAGGGTTAATTAATAAACCAGTACATCAAAGTGTCCACGGAAGAACTTGTAATTGCTACATGGACATTACAAACAACTCTGAGTGTCATACCTTGTTCTTGGTTCCATCATGTGTGGGCTCATAGATGTCATTAACGGCAATGAACTTCTCATCAATGGTGCCCAGCAGGTCAAGACCAGGCTTCAGCTCGGCTTCAGGATCTGATGTCTCAACAGTGGTGCTCACAATTGCCAGGAACTTGCCTTTGGGTGCCACACAGTTGGTGTACGACACACAGCACACATAGATGTCTAACAAGAAGAGGAAATAATTTATTTTACTATTATTTAATAATAAATATGTATGTTTAAAATAATAATATACAGTACTGTCCATGAGTATGGCTACCTCCACTCATGGGTAGTGAGTGGATTTTTCACTTGTTCCAATCTTTACACTCGCATGTACAGGTGTAGATCAAATTGAATATTCATACAACTTTTCACAGCCATCCACTATTTACGAGTCTTACAAAGTCTTTCAAATTGTTAAAATGATGAGTATGCATGAGCCAAATATCAGAAAAATGTTTAAAGTTAAAGAATTCTTATCACGTGTACAAGTATGGTGCACTATTCAAAAGAAATTGTGATCATTCATAGGAATGTACATACATGTGTTAGTCTGGATTGCAAATACAAGTCTTTTTAAACTTGTATATAATTTGTTATAGACCTTTTACTTTATTTTATCATTATAATAACTTTTATAGTTTTTTTAATTACTTTAACAGGGTTTGCACAGGATTACAATCCATGAACAAAATTCAAAAACTTTCAAGAACTTTTCCAAGGACTTCAGATCCTTCTTCAAGGAACAAGTCTCGTCAAGTCAAGTCAAAGGGCCAAGTCAAAGGTTTCATCACCTAAACCAATGTACATTTCTGAACTACAGGACTCTATAACTTGATAAGTGCAAATGTTTAAACATGTATGCATCATTAATGAGCCATGGAAGCCAAAATGTTAGCTTGGCAAAATGGCAGACTCTACTCGTGCAGTCCATTCAAATGTGGTTCCACAATTCGGTGTTTTGCACGTGTGAACATTACAAATTGTTTGTCCAAAATCTATGCACCTGATTTACACATAATTGGGCAATGCTGCTTGCCCCAGGGGGGAGGGGGAGGGGGTACTCCCCTACATTGGCTACATGTACTTGCATATGGGTATGTGCCGCCAAACGGGGTATGAATTTTAGGGGTTTATGCTAGAACGGAGTATCATTTTGTGCAAAATTTTGATCCATTTCTAAAACAGGGTAGCGATTTTTGGAACTTTTCTACTTTCAGGTCCTGGAGAGTATCAAACGCTAATCTCCCATCCCCCTGCCGGACTGCTTGCGGGATGCATCATTGAAATTTCATAAGCCATCATGGATAAAAAATGTAGAACAGCATCAAAATACATGACTGTACTCTTCACATTCCACAATTATCACATATTTATAATGCACCTATCATCGGCCATCCCCTGGGGGGAGGGGGGACCTCAGGCATGCGTGGGGACTTTACCAAGATCCTCTGCAAAGTGGCCTATTTCTCCCTCCCCCCTGGGGAGTCTGCTCAATAAAAGTCCCCTCCCCCTGGGGCTAAAATGGTTATTTTAAATAAATTTTTTATAGCCCCCTTTTCTATATGATGATTTTGCAATTCATGTGCACGCCCACAGACATATATAAATGTATTACTTGGGCAGTGGAATCAGTAATGGAGCTACTCCACAGGCTACCCATGTTCACTTGGTCAGGTTGACCAGCTCTTGTCATTGAATTTCGTGTGTGAAAACAGCCGGAAAACAGCCACGTTTCATCGATCATCGCAAAAATGCCTGCTAGTATTGGAATCATTGTATGGCAGCATGTAAACTACGCTAAGTGTCGTTTTTCAGTGAGATAATAATTGTATTATAAAGCAAAGTCCCCTGTATTTCCTGTGGTGTAGAGCTGTGGCAAATCAATTGCCCCTCATTTTGCTTGACCCAAGGGAATTGTCCTTGGCAAACCCCCTCATAAATCCCCACATTTACTAGTGTTCGCCCGAGGTCCCCCCTAGGGATGGCCGATGATAGGTGCAAAATAGCACCGTTCAGAAGTACTGTACTCAACAAGTTTATATAGTTTATAAGTCAGATAGAACAGCACCAAAATAAAGTGCTATTCAAATTTCACAAACACAGCTGTGTTACATAATGCAGCACTGAAGAACACTGTCAAATTAGTCTTCAAATTTAACAGGTGTTGTGTAGCACTAGAAGTAGTCAACAAGTTCAAATAAGCATCATGCCACGTCAGATAGAACAGCACCAATTGAAAGTGATATTCAAATTCCACAAGCACTGGGTAGCATAGGACAACAGTGAAGACCACTGTGAAAGTACTCTTCAAATTTCACAAGCAATCTACCTTCCAGAAAGAACCTAATAGAATACATACATTTTATATCACATTGTTTTCCAGTGCCAACTATTTTTATTTCACTATATGACAGAGACTAGACATGCACACATTAGTACAGTACGACACCAGTAACTAGTGTCACTGTCAATCTTTAGTTGAAATGTTTGATGTTGAACATCACAAATTAGAGTATTTACATTTTTACTATCAGCACATATGGTTAGTAAAGAGTCAATTATGCATAACAAATGATTTTGCAGGTTTAATAAAAATAAACCGCCAGGAGCAGAGTGAGAGATTTAGGATTGGGCCTTGCATCTGCATGCAAACTAGGTAAAGAGTGATCCTACATAATCAAACCTGGAGACTCAGGCAACAAACCATGGACAAATAGCAGCTTTGCGTTAATAATGAATCATGTAGATTATTTCAATAATCTGATAATCACTGCACCACCTTTCTTCACCAACCACAAATCATAAGTTATGTTATGTCCTTTCACAGTTTACAGGCTTGATTTTAACCCTGATAATGCAGATTACACAAAAATATTACTATCCACTTTTAATTCACATAAAATAAGTCTTGCTGCAGCCTAACTAACTGAAGGTTTGCTCTGAATGTTAATAATTATGTGATAAATAAAAAAAAATTGCAATTCTTGGTGTTTGATTAGTGAGTATGTACTACATGTCATTGACACAACCTGAAATGATGCTACAAAATGTATGTTAGAAATCACCTTTATGAAGCACTACTAGTAGCAGAATACTTGAAATGAAATATTGTATGATTTGCAAGTTGCAAGTACATGTACCAGTAAATATCTGATGCCAAAAATTCCAAATCTGAAATAAATACTGTAACCACCAGTTGTAACTTCCAGAATGTTTTTATTGCCAAGTACAGGTGCAACCTGTCTGGCATACAAATCAGTTTGATCTTAAATATGAATATCATTTAAATATTAATGAAAACTAATTAAATAATGTTTCCACCAAACAGGGTATCTTAAAATTAGATTGATTTTCAAAATGACTATTTGGGTTTTGAAAGTCCAATTAATAACTGCTTTGACCCATGCAAAATTTTCTACAAAATAAACATAAATCATATTTTATTAAATTTGGGTCACAAACGAGCTACTGATATAATGAACACAGATGTGTTTTATACACAGATAATTTACTGATAAATACATGTTTAAAAACCAATCTACCTTTCCAATTCACTGATAGGTTTAAGTGGGCTAAAATGGATTGAAATGCAAATAAAGCTAACCTGAATTGAAATTCATAGTATTGTATATATTTATATAAAATTGTCCCAATAAAGTGATAATCAATGTCAGCGATCCATGATATCAAGTTCGGGGAACTACATGATTGTACAAGAAGGATTTGAAATAAAGTGGACCATTTCTTAAACTAAATAAATAACAAGCAGTACTTACATGAAATTAAATCCCAATGCCTTTATAAAAATAATGCATTGTTTTACTTTATTTTAATACAACCTAACTTGCATAACTGCATTTTCATTCTTTATTGTCATCTCCTGACATACATAGAAATAATAAGGTCAAAGGCTAGTTGGCAAGTTGGACATAAATGTGAATAATATTTAAAAACAGTATAAGTATGGCTACAAAAATTGAATTTTATATACTAGGTACAAAATATATAGCAAACTGAAATGAATTTATTTTAATCAACTGAAAACTACAGGAATGATATAATTATACAGATTTGTACTAAGTAAATGAAATAATTCATATGAAGGCAATCAGGCAAATACTAAAATAGATTGCACTTGTAATCATATAAACCATGGACAGCTCTATGACTGGCTACAGGACAGTATCATATATTAGGAGTTTATATGTCTAAATCCTGTAGACGAAATATGTAATTAACAACTGATGCAACATATTTGATTGTCCAAAAATGTGAAAAACATTCAGTTGGAGAAACAAAACTGCCACGAACTAACTGGATTTCAGCTCAAGAGAAATCTCATTGAAAAGTGATTATAAATTGAATGACTATCAAATAATACAGCAAGGTACATCACTTCAACAGCTCCAAACATAAAAAATACTGTACATACATGTACCGACACAATTTAATGCTCCTAATTATTATTTTTTAAACACATGTCTACAGTACTTTATATTAAGTACCACATGTATGTATATATTTTAGGATAATTTGGCAATCTATTATTTTATTGATCTAAGAAAATAATATTTTTTTGAACACTTGGGTTTCTGATCAGTTTTTGATGTACATCATATACATGTACAAACATCTTAATAACCGAGTGCGAGGTCTGTATGGGATAATATTTTGCCCGAGGTCTTTCATATTTGTACAGAACAAGCAGAGCGAGGTCTGTATGAAAGACAGAGGGCAAAATATTCTCCTGGACTGCCTGAGCAAATGAGGTTATTAAGATTTTTATTATATGGCTCATTTGTATTTCTTTAATTTGTTTCTCTTGACATTCAGTTTTAAAGTCCGCTACAGACGAAAAGTCTGTACGGTAAGTTATAGACCCATAGATCTGTATTCTTCTACAAAAACTATAATTAGTTCTCTTAATTCTTGTAAATGCGGGAGCAGTTTTACTTTTAATTCTTGTAATCATGGGAGCAAACACGAATGAAA
This sequence comes from Epizoanthus ramosus, assembly GCA_026413505.1. Classification (NCBI taxonomy): domain Eukaryota; kingdom Metazoa; phylum Cnidaria; class Anthozoa; order Zoantharia; family Epizoanthidae; genus Epizoanthus; species Epizoanthus ramosus. The sequence continues at coordinate 4,290 of JANVCJ010006238.1, read as the reverse complement.
TAAAAAATTAAATAAATAAAAAATTAAATAAAAAAAAGTTATAGACCTCAGTTTCAGCCAATCAGAACACAGGAATTTAGTACAGACCTGAGAATCAGTACTGCCATATAATAAATAATATTACTGATATCAGTAACTAAAATATATTCCAATGCTGAAATGTTTAAATGGGTTCCAGTTCTACTTTATTGCTTTCAAACGTTTTCACATCAAGGAAAGGGTCAGTATAAATAAGAATGATAAAATCTACATTAATTTTTTTGTTACATGGGAATCAAATAAATATAAAAATACAACTAACATCTGCTCTACAAAATACTCATTCAAGGAACAACACTAGCAAAAACCTGTGTACGCTGATTATACACTAATATCCTATTATTAAATAGTGAAGCTGGCACAGGTGCAGATCCAGAAATCACTCCATTGTCTGTTCAAATGTTTTTCTGCTTGTATAACTAAGTGATGATCTATACAACATTATAAAGAAAATGTATAGATAACAGGCAACTCTGAAAATTCTGACGGTCACTGTAATGTAGGTCAGCGATGCACTGGATCCACACCTATGACATTTTTACACTGGAAGCACATTTTTATTGAAAGCCCACTGGGTTAAACGTAAACTGTACATTTAAACGAGAGGAGGCAACTAGAACATATGAAAAACTAAATAAAGCTAATGGCAATCACAGTAGACCAATACTTACTTTATGAATATGAGCATCTACAAAGTACATGTACCATAAACATATTTAGTTCTTATTTCAATACTGAAGATTGCTTTATAGCGTGAAACTCAAGTAACCAATTTTTAATGTTTTAGCTTTTATCCATTTTATCATTTAGTATATATGTATATGTATATGTGTGCATGCTAACTTCTGATAACACTACAGAATATAAGTATGTCATAATTTATACAGTTACTCTTTGCAGCACTTGTAATCAAATATTATTAGCAGAAAAGTGCCAAATAATGCATACCAAATTATAATCTTTAATTATAACAGTGTTGGAAAATCTCAGTATTTATATCCACGCAGAACTCCAAATTGCACAATGAAATAAAGTAAAAACAACCCAAACTGGTAAGCACTGTGTGAATTTAGAAACTGCAGCAACAAACTACAAAGCTTGTGACAGAATGCGTAATATTATTTTCCTTAAATACATGACTCACTGTACATTGTACATTTACTTTACTTGACTTTAATACTTGCATTTGAATGCGATTATAATTCTTAGTTCATTGAGTTTGGGTTGTACAATGGTTTTGTTAACAAAATGGTTGTACTAGACGGTACAAACAGTTACAACATCACAATACAAAGTACATGTACATATAAACATGTAAACATATTTAGTTCTTATTCCAATACTGTATTTCAACTTACCAGATTTCCTGCTCACTTGATTTTGGGGGATGATTATCTGGCAGGACAAGGAATCATTGGTCTTTGGGATGGGATGTGACAGGATACATATACAACGCACCACCTGGCCAACTTTCTCAACATGATTTGGGAAGTAGGATGGATCACCAATTATACCACATGTTGCACGGGCCACTTCCCCTTCAGATTTCAGCCCCTTTGCCACCCCATCCTCAACCACTATTTCGTCAACGGCTTTATTGAGCATATAAACACCCCCATACACTGCACTGAGCCGTGCAAAGCCTTGGGGGAGGTCCCCAAGACCATACAGGGGGTACAGATATGGGCTTTTGGTATACTTAGACAGGGAGTCATAGTAGAGCTTGATGCGTTTCAGGGTCTCACCACATGGCTTCTGCTTGTACTCGTCGTCTAGGTAGAGAGCCAGAGCGTGGCCTGTGAACCCGGCGGTGTTGTCGTCCACACCAAACTTGGCATACACTTCAGCCATTGTAGTGGTATTAGGATCCACGCCTTGCCATGTCTTCTCGCTGTTAAAATCAAAACCTAACACGAAAATAAGAAGATTTCTAAATCTTCGCTTTTCAAAGATACCCATTAAGCTCGAAGACAAAGCCTCCTTGTCGTCCGCTGGAACTTTGTAAACTGCACCACCCTTATAAACGAAACTGCCTTCAATCTGCTTGAACTGAAGATACCTTGTCACGCCAGTGTGGACAAGCAGTTTCACCAGCGATCCGTCCGCCATTAAAAACTTGGGTATGAGATCAACGTTCCAGTCACGGGGATTTCCAAAGCCTTCGGGTGGTTTTCCATCTGATTGTAAATCTTTGCCGAATTTCTTATACAGTTCTTGAAGTGGGTTCATCGAAGTACACTCTCCGCCATAATAGTTGTTGCGGTCCATATGGAGGACTTTCTTGCCTGATACGGACAGCAAACCACTCAGAATACATTCTTTAAGTCCAGTGCCTAGAACGATATACTCGTATTCTTCATCCATGCTAAACTAAAGCCTTTTCCAGCCAGAAATGACCACCAAGCTTCGATTGTTTGATTTGCAACAGACCTACCGTACATGAAGCTTTTTTCTCCTAAAAGAGAGTCTTCAGAGCCTGATCTTTTGAATCTCTGAATTCCAGCAACATTTACAAGTTCTCGGTTCCTTGGTCTGCTCTGACTGTTCAAGGAACTCCCTCAATTCGACGGACGTAGTCCATAAAATAATTCGCTATCACTTTTGGATTGTTATTGGTACAAGCTACCTCCAACCAAATAATTCTCCTGCTGTAGCCATCAATTGCCCCATGGATGCAAAGTCCATACGGCTTGAGCTTATCATATCCATCGATATGCCAGATATAATTGGGACCTTTAGCGCGGTATTCCCTCCTTCTCAAACGTCGTGACGATCGTAATTGTACACCCTCTGGGTCTAAAGCTTTGATTATTATCCGAACAGTTTCTCTGTCAACAATTAACCTGTAGTCATTCCTTAGCCTTTGGTGCATTTGACGATAACCAATTCTGTTTCCACTTCCTTGAAGTTCGAATTCAATGGTGTCTATAACTGCGCGATAATCGCTATGATTTCCTCTTCTGTGTAGTCCCCGACGCTTTAGAATGCGTTTAAGTTGACGAGAGCAGATAGCCGTACCGTGCAGCAGCAATAAAAAGCCAAGTATCTCCGAGTAATTCAATCCTAAAGCAAAGTAGTGCCCTATCAGGTCATCTCTTTCATCGATTCCCAGGCCAGTTGTATCAATGTAAGCAAGTAATACACTACAGTATCTCTTAAACGTCATAAGAAACATCAGTAGCGTAAAACTTAGACTGAAAGAAGCCATACTACTGAGCATGCTTCAGACGTTGCACCCGCCACCCTCTCCAGTGCACATCCGAAGTAATAGCGCTGAGTCTAACACGTGACCTCTCAGTCGCGAATCGCCAGTTCAAAGTCGTGAATCGTGAGTTCAAAATCGCGATTCGCAAGTTGAAAGTCGCGATTCGCGAGTTCAAAGTCGCGAATCGTGAGTTCAAAATCGCGATTCGCAAGTTGAAAGTCGCGATTCGCGAGTTCAAAGTCGCGATTCGCGAGTTCAAAGTCGCGATTCGCGAGTTCGAAGTCGCGATTTGCGAGTTCAAAGTCGCGATTCGCGAGTTCAAAGTCGCAATTCGCGAGTTCAAAGTCGCGATTCGCGAGTAGCATTGGAAACAAAAAAGTACCGCCAAAAAATATGATCTCACAAATGACCACGAGGAAGCAATCAACAGTTCCCCAACAGTGTACGGATCTCGGCTGAACACAGATGACGTCATACTCGAAAACTAAGAGAGAAAGATAGAGTTACCCAACCATAACTAGCACCTAAGACAATAGTGACGTCATCTGTGTTCCGTACACGAGGAAGCACCCAAACTGTTCTTCTGTTGAGGCGGTACGAAATTATTCTTGTATGTATTTGGGGCTGCACGAATATTTGCGCAGGTGTTCTCACATAGGTAACTTCTAACCTGTTTCTAATAGCTACGAAAAATGACTTATATCAATTACCTTCAGGGTGATGCTTCATACACTCGTAACCCCATGGACCGTGACTGCTGCGCCATGCTCTAGTCCATGAGAAATAAAATCCAATGAAAGCAATAATCGGGCCAGTCCACACGGGTATAAAAACCTTAAATTGATAATAAAATTTCACCAAGTTAAGTTACATGCATTCATTCATTCAATCATTCATTCATTCATTCATTCATTCATTGCGACCATTGATTAATTAACTGATTGAGTTATTGACTGACTGACTGACTGACTGAGTGAGTGAGTGAGTGAGTGAGTGAGTGAGTGAGTGAGTGAGTGAGTGAGTGAGTGAGTGAGTGAGTGAGTGAG